>ML344519.1:0-26299 GCA_005239505.1 Nicotiana paniculata | reverse complement strand
GGGGAATAGGACAGATTATTTGATACAACAAATAAATATAACTTGCTAGTATAAAAGTTCTTTACACCATCGGTCGATATAGTTTTACAAGAATAAGTGACCAAAATACAATATTGGCTTTGGAGAATTGAATTATCAAGGTCGTAGATTCTTTTACTACTTTAATTTGAGTTAATAAGCATACTTTTATTAGTACATCATGATAGAAAATATATTTGTGATAAATTCACAACTATAAGACGAAGATCTAGACTTTTTCTAGCTAGATAATAATTAATTCTATCTCTATATCCAAATAGCATTAGCCCTTAGAAGCAATTGTTTGAGCTTGCCTCTAACATTAAGACTCATGATTTCATTAGAACCACCAACAAATTTTTTGCCAATGAACACTGCTGGCACACTTAGTTGACACCCTAATTCAATCAATGCATTCTCCATTTGTCTTCCATTTGGAAGTTTATCGAGCTCATAAACTGTAGGATTTGCTCCGAAACCTCGGATTAGGGTTTCGATAGTATGAGACATGCAGCAAGTGCTTTTGCTGAAAATCACTACTGGACTTTCTGCTCCCAACTTCATCACCATATCCATGTTATTGTGAATAAGTGTAAGTGAAAGTAATAGAAGAAATTTGTGAAGGCTAGTAGAGAGAAAAGCTGGCTGTATTGAGTTTAATTTGAGGGTTTAATTGTTATGAGAAACATGAAGTTGTAGAAAGGGTATATATAAGGGTTAAAGTGGTGCATGGGATCAAAACGAACAGAAAAAGAGATTACAGAATTTTCCAAAAGGGACAAGTCGGTGGATATGCAAATTATTCCTTGATCATTTGATTGACAAAAAGGCTTCACTTGTCTTTCTTTAACAAAATGCTATAATAGTTGCATAAAGTTAATTATATTCCTAAATAAACGAGAAGATATTGCCATTGAAATATTGTTCGACTTATAGGACGGTATAAAGGTGAAACTATAACTAAATGTCTTTTTAATCTCTCAAATGGTTGTAGTTATTACTTATTTCTCATTTGCTTGTAAAATAACTGGTTTGTTAAGGTTCTATATATCTGATTTATCATTTACAATATAATTATATTCTTGTGTTAATAAACTCTTGGTGTTTGTTGTGATTACAGCATATACCTATGAGTTCAACATTAAAATTTATAATGTTAGACACAATTCAACGTGAATAGGCTATATATACTGATTGAAAGAAAGATCATTAATCTTTCTTACTTAACCTAATCATAATTAAAATGAAATTGAGTGTAGATAACATTTTCAAACTCAAATTTTCAATATTCCACGTTTCTAATTCTTTTCTCGAGGGACGAGTAGGCGGGGTATGACAAAAATCGCGGTGACATTGTACTGGTCAGTTTTGGGCTGGAGATTGACGATGGAGCGTGCTTGGCATTTTGTGCTGAGTAGTCTCTGACGGATTCGCTATATTATTGCCTCCTATTCTTGAGGGAGTAATCGAGATTTAACCGCATGGCAAAAAAACAAGTGTCGTTGAGAGTACTTTTTTTTTTTTAACCATACACTATCATGCAGTTAATCTAACAAAATAAGTTCCTAATTTATCTTTTTTCAAATGTTTTTTGTGTAAAAACCGGAATAACTACTAAATAGACAAAAGTATTATGTATTTCAATCCCATAAAACATATTGGCATCTTCATTTTATTTTGAAAATTGTTGTTGCTTGAAGTATATATTATTTTCCGTACCAAGAAAAGAAGTACTAAAGAGAAATCTAGATAACTCTCACATTTTCGTTTACAAATTGACTTTGCTAACTTTAACGAGATTGGAATAAATTCTTTTCAAAAATTCCAAATAGTAAATCACATGATTCTACTGCCTGATCTCCTTATCATCAAGTGATTCTCAATAAGAGAAATTGGCCTCAAGGCTCAAGCAAGACGAAAAATCGTCGGTTTGTTACTTCGAAAGGCCATATAACATCTCAATCTTTTTATTCCGTAGAGAACATATATATTAGATCATATGTACCGATTTGATCGGTTGTTTTGAGATTTAGCGTTATGTTTGATGGTTTGAGATTTTGAGTACTTTCATATGATGTATTGTGACTTGCGTGTATGGTCGGTTTCGGTTTTCATGCGACTTGGGATCAATTTGGAAAAATGATCCTTGTTTTAGAAGCTTAAGTGGTAAGAGTTTACCGGAATTTGACTTTGGTGTAAACGACTCCGGAATGGTATTTTGATGATTCCAATAGCTTCGTATGGTGATTTTGGACTTAGGCGTATATCCGGATCTGAATTTGGAGATTTGTAGGTTGATTTGATGCTTTTTGGAGAAAATAGGAAAGTTGAGAGATTTAATCGAGAGTTGACTTTATTATTATTGGGCTCGGATTGTGGTTTCAAAAGTTGGTATAGATCTGTTGTGTCATTTCGGACTTGCACGCAAAATTTGAAGTCATTCAGAGTCGATTTGATATGGTTTGGCATGAGTTTGGGAGTTGGAAGTTCATTAGTTTCATTAGGCTTGAATTAGGGCGTGACTCGTTGTTTCAATATTTTTAGTATAATTTGAGGCGAGCAGGTCCGCATTGTGTTATAAGAGTGGATGGTAAAATTGAACGGAATCCTAGGGGACTCGAGTGTGTTTCAGATGCGCTACGGGCCATTTCTCCTTGTTCTGAGTTTGCTGTCAGCTGATATCTGGTGCTCTTCGTCGTGATTGCGACTAAGGAGTCGCGTACGTGTAGAAAGATCGTCATTTTATTCTTCCGTTCGTGAAGCTTGGAATACTTTTGCCTTCACGTTCGCGTGTTATGTTCCGCAATAGCGTATAAGGATAGCTGAAAGGGGCATCAGGAGATTTGTTATCCGTGTTCGCATGAGAGACACCACATTCGCGTAGGTTTCTGGAGATTGTGAGTCGACTTCGCGATTGGAGTATCGCATGCGCAAATGAAGTATCGCGTTCGCGAAGAACGTTTTGGGCAGCTGGATGAGTTTTGTCTTCACAATCGCGAAGATAATTCCGCGATAGCGACGAGTAATACCTATGCACGCTTATATATACTCTATTTCGAGGGCTTTTGTTATTTTGTCACTTTTTTTTGAGTTAGAGAGCTTGGTATAGGCAATTTTGGAGGGAATTTAACTGTTTTGGATTGATGTAAGTATTCTTGATTCGAATTTGATTATATTTCATGATTCCATCCTTATTTTTATCATTTTATTAGTGATTTGAATCGGATAAAATGAGGATTTTAGTAAAACATAAAAGGATAATTTGAAGGTTGATTTAAGGTCGGAATTGGATCATTTTGGTATGGTTGGACTCGTACTGAAATGACATTCGGATTTTATTGGTTTTGTCGGTTTTCGAGGTGCGGGCTCAGTGTTGACTTTTTGGGTTAACTTTTTTATTTTCATTAAAGATCGAAGCTATATTATCCAAAATTATTTTCTATAGCTTTTATTTATGATACATAATATTAAGTTATTTTGACTAGATTCGAGTCGCCCGGAGGTTGTTTCACACGGGAAGGGCTTTTTAGAGTATTGATTTAGATTCTATGAGGTAAGTATTACGCCTAAATTTGTGCAGGGGAACTACCCCTTAGTATTTGGGTTGATTGTATTATTTGAATTATGTGAAAGACGTGTACGCGAGGTGACGAGTGCGTATTCGGGATTATATGTGGTATCTGACCGGTTAGACTTCTAGGCTTATTTTATGCATTAATCGAAGTTGTTATAGCATGTTACATCGTCCATGTTAAATTTACCTTACATACTTCATTTGAAGTTGTTAGCATATGTTCTATTTGTTATTTTTCTGAGTTTTATTTGAAGTTGTTACCTCTTGTATTGTTGAATGATTCTTATTGGAAGTTTCTATCACATGATATCCCTTTGTTGTTGAATTATTCTCATGCATTTAGACGTAGTTGTTATTTCATGCAGTTAGTTTGATAGTTAAATATAGTCAATAACTCTAATCCCATATGTATTAGGAGTAGGACATGTATTATATATATGGCTCATTGATCATTGTCAATATCAATAATATAATTTTCTGTGTCATATTTCTCACACATGCCATATCTCTCATGTAGTTTATGTTATACACTAGAATTTAAAGTTGTCATTTCATGAAAATACCTTTATTTTTTGAGCTTATTCTTAGCAATTAACTGAAGTTGAAGTTATTGAGAGTCACTAACCTGTTTTAGTTGAAGTTGTTGTTTAATGGAGTATCTTTAATTGTTGAGTTATTTTTTCGTTTTATTTTGTTGCAATTGAGATTCTTGTACACATCGTGATTGAGCTATGGGTTATGTGTTGTGGTGATATTAGTATTGTTGTTTTGAAAAAGTTGTAGCCTATGAGCACTTGTGATACGAGTTGATATGCCATATTGTTGTGATATTGGCACATGTGGATTTGTTGTGTAGATTATTTGTTGTTATGCGGAATATAAGGGTGTCATCTTAGTGTTGTTGATTGTGCAGAGTGATACGAGTAGCTATTGATATATTGTCTGCACCGGAGTGATACGGGTGGCTATTGATATATTGTCTAGGCAGAGTGATAGGGTGGCTAATGTGTTATTGTCTGGGCGGAGAGATATGGGTGACTATTATATATATATATGGCTCATTGTATCATTGTCAATATAAATAATATAATTTTCTTGTGTCATATTTCTCACATGGTATCAGAGCGTGAGTGAGACACATCCGGAAAAAAGCTAGACAGTTGCCGTGCGTCAAATTCCAGCGACTTTCTAGGGCTGATTGGCGTCAGATCAGTCTTTGTTTGTGTTGTGCGAAAACCAACACTACCACAGGGTCCCGAAGCCTTCTGCGACCAAACCCCACCAAAGATCTCCGGCAACTGACCTCTCACGCGCCCTCACGCGCTGATCGAAGGTCAGAAATTCCGGCGATTTCTTCTTTACGCATCAGCGCGTGTGGCCTGTTTTCGGCCAAATTTTTAATTTTTTTCTTCCGACAGCTTGTTTGTGAGGCATATCCGAGCCTACCCATCCAAGTTTCACCAAAATCCGGTGACTTTTTATTTTTTGGCGAAAGACACTCCAGATTCCAGCGACTGTTTCTGATTTTTTCGAAAAAAATATACAGATTTCTTGTGTTATTTGCTGATAATTTTGCTAGCCCTCTCTTTAATCCAACCATGTCTCTCAGACTTGATGCTTTTGGTTCCAAAAACATTAGCGTTGGGAATTCAGTCTTGATGATTACTTCTGAACCCCTACTTGGGAGTTCCAATTATTTATCTTAGGCCTCGTCTGTTGAGTTGTAGTGTAAAGGTCAAGGTATTCAAGATCACTTAACCAAACAAGCTAGTGAGAGAGATGAGTGGGACAAAGCACATTGGGAAAAGATCGATGTTCAGTTATGTAGTATTTTGTGGCGATCTATTGATTCTAAATTGATGCCTTTGTTTCGCCCATTCCAGGCATGTTATTTAGTTTGGGAAAAGGCTCGTACTTTATACACTAATGACATATCTCATTTTTATGATGTGATATCGCGAATGACAAGCTTGAAGAAACAGGAATCAAATATGTCTACTTACTTGGGACAAGTACTAGCAGTCATGGAAAAATTTGAGAAGTTGATGTCAGTTTCTGCTAGTATTGCAAAGCAACAAGAGCAACGACAGAAGATGTTTCTAGTTCTTACACTCGCTGGACTGCCAAATGACTTTGATTCAGTACTTGACCAGATTTTCGCTAGCCCGACTGTCCCTACAGTTGATGAATTATTCTCTCGATTACTTCGCCTTGCTGCAGCACCAAGTCACCCAATGATCTCATCACAGACACTTGACTCATCTGTTCTCGCATCCCAAATAGTGGAGAATCAGACATCTCAAACTATGGAGAATAGACGAGGTGGAGGTCGTTTTGGAAGATCTAGACCTAAGTGCTCTTATTGTCATAAACTTGGACACACTCGTGACGTGTGTTATTCTTTACATGGCCGACCACCTAAAAGTGCTTATGTTCCTCAGATCGAGACTACAGGTAACCAAGGATTTTCTTTATCTGAAGGGGAGTATAATAAGTTCCTTCAGTATCGGGCAAGTAAGCAGACATCTCCACAAGTAGCCTTTGTTGCTCATACTGATACTTCTGTTGCTGGTTATTCTTTTGATTGTGTTTCCTAGTCTAGTACTCTTGGACAATAGGTAGTGGACTCATCTGCTTCTAATCATATCTCTAGTAATAAATCACTTTTGTCAAATATTGTGTATTCACAGTCTCTTCCCACTGTTACTTTAGCCAATAGGTCTCAAACTAAAGCCAAAGCAGTTGGACAAGCGAATCCCCTACCCTCTGTCACTCTAGATTCCATTCTTTATGTCCGTGGTTGTCCTTTTAATCTTGCATATGTTAGTCATTTGACTTGTTCCCTCCATTGTGGTATATATTTTATTGATGATTCTTTTATTATACAGGACCGCAGTACGTGATAGACGATTGGAACAGGACTTGAATCAGAAGGCCTTTACTACCTTAACTCACCAATTCCTCCAAGGCATTTCTAGTTACAGATCCTTCAGACCTAATTCATAGAAGTTTAGGACATCCAAGCTTATCCAAGCTTTAGATGATGGTGCCTAGTTTGTCTATTTTATCTACATTAGATTGTGAGTGATGTAAACTCGGGAAACATACCCGAGCCTCCTTTCCTCGTAGTATTGAGAGTCGTGCAGAGTCTGTTTTTTCTTTAGTTCATTCTGATATATGGGGTCCAAGTAGAGTCAGCTCAACCTTGAAATTTTGTTAGTTTCGTTGATGATTATTCAAGATTTACTTGGTTTTTCTTAATGAAAGATCGTTCTGAGTTGTTTTCTATATTCCAGAATTTTTGTGCTGAGATCAAAAATCAATTTGGTGTTTCTATTCGCGCTTTTCGCAGTGATAATGCCTTAAAATACTTATCCTCTCAATTTCAGCAGTTTATGACTTCTCAAGGAATTACTCATCAGATCTCTTGTCCTTATACCCCTCAGCAAAATGGACTTGCAAAGAGAAAGAATAGGTACCTCATTGAGACTGCTCGCACGCTTCTCATTGAATCTCATATTCCGTTGCGTTTTTGGAGAGATACAGTTCTCACAGCTTGTTATTTGATTAATCAGATGCCTTCATCTCCCATNGGAGCACTTGTTTCATTCATAACTTAGACCCTGGGAAAGATAAGTTAGATTCTCATGCTCTCAAGTGTGTCTTCCTTGGTTTTTCTCGTGTTCAGAAGGGATATCGTTGTTACTCACCTGATCTTCGTAAGTACCTTATGTCAGCTGATGTCACATTTTTTTAGTCCTAACCTTTCTTTACCTCTTCTGACCACCTTGATATATCCGAGGTCTTACTAATACCGACCTTTTAGGAGGTTACTATAGATCCTCCTTCACCTTCCGCCACATAAGTCTTACCCATTCCAACCGTTGGGGAATCTAGTGTGGCTCCCCTAGATCCCCAGCCACAGGAACACCACTCTTGGATCCTCCTAGATCCCCAGCCACAGGAACACCACTCTTGACTTATCATCGTCTTCCGCACCAAGAATCCAGCCCAGCTGATTCACGTCATGCAGTCATTGGGATCTGGGAAAACTAAAGTATTTTCTGGGTATTGAGGCCGCTCAGTCTAGCTCAGGTTTTGTGATATCACAACGGAAGTATGCCTTAGACATTCTTGAAGAGACGTGAATGACAGGTTGTAGACCGATTGACACTCCGATTGATCCGAATTCTAAACTAATGCCAGGACATGGGGAGCCTCTTAGCTGCAAGATATAGGCAACTGGTTGGTAAATTAAATTATCTCACAGTGACTAGACCTGACATTTCCTTTCCTGTGAGTGTTGTAAGTCAGTTTATGGATTCTCCATGTGATATTCATTGGGATGCAGTTGTCCGTATTCTTCGGTATGTAAAATCGGTTCCGGGCAAAGGGTTATTGCTTGAGGATCAAGGCCATGAGCAGATCGTTGGATACTCAGATGCTGATTAGGCAGGATCACCTTCTGACAGATGTTCTACGTCTGGATATTTTGTTTTAGTAGGCGACAATTTGGTGTCTTGGAAGAGCAAGAAATAGAATGTAGTTGCTCGATCTAGTGCAGAAGAAGAATATTGAGCAATGGTTATGGCAACATATGAGCTAATTTGGATCAAACAATTGCTGAAGGAGTTAAAATTTGGTGAAACCAGCCAGATGGAACATGTGTGCAATAATCAAGTTGTCGTTCATATTGCATCAAATCTGGTGTTCCATGAGAGGACTAAACACATTAAGTTTGATTATCACTTCGTCAGAGAAAAAATACTCTTAGGAGATATTGCTACAAAATTTGTGAAGTCGAATGATCAGCTTGCTGATATTTTTACCAAGTCCCTCACTGGTCCTCGTATTAGTTATATATGTAACAAGCCCAGTACATATGATGTATATGCACCAGCTTTAGGGGGAGTGTTAGTTTGATAGTTAAATATAGTAAATAACCATAATCTCATATGTATTAGGTGTAGGAAATGTATTTTATATATATATATATATATATATATATATGGCTCATTGTATCATTGTCAATATCAATAATATAATTTGTATGTGTCATGTTTCTCACACATGCCATATATCTCATGTAGCTTATGTTATACACTACAATTTAAAGTTGTCATTTCATGAAAATACCTTCATTTTTTGAGTTTATTCTTACGCAATTAATTGAAGTGTGAAGTTATTGAGAGCCACTAACCTGTTTTAGTTGAAGTTGTTGTTTAATGGAGTATCTTTTATTGTTGAGTTGTTTTTCCATTTTATTTTGCTGCTACTGAGATTCTTGTACACTTCGTGGTTGAGCTATGTGCTATATGTTGGGGTGATATTGGTATTATTTTTTGGAAAAGTTGTAGCCTATGAGCACTTGTGGTACGAGTTGATATGTCATGTTGTTGTGATATTGGCACATGTGGATTTATTTTGTGGCATATGTCAGTATTGTTGATTGTGCGATACAGGTGGCTATTGATATATTGTCTGCGCAGAGTGATACAGATGGCTATTGATAAATTGTCTGGGAAGAGCGATAGGGTGGCTAATGTGTTATTGTCTGCATGGAGAGATATGGTGACTATTGATATATTGTCTGAGCGGAGTGATACTGGTGGCTATTAATATATTATCTGGGTGCAGTGATACAGGTTGATATTGTGTTATTGTCTGGACGGAGTGATACATGTGGCTATTGTGTTAAATGTCTGGGTTGGGTGATATGAGTGGCTATTGTGTTAAATGTCTGGAAGAGCAATACATGTAGCTATTAGGATATTGTCAACGTAAAGATAAGGGTGGCTATGTCAGGGATGATATGTGACGGCCTGAGGGCATAATTTTGATGATATTCGTGTGATGGTGTGATTTTTCTTGTGTATGTCATGCACCTTAGGTGACTTGTTATGTTATTTCCAATGAGCTACTCGAGGGCTTTGATATTTATTGTTGACTTGGATTGTGATAGTATACTCGCACAAACATACACCATAGCATGTCGTCTACACCAATTCAGGAGTATGAAACTTGACAATTATTGATCATGCACATGAATTCTTGTATTATCTGCTTCCATTGTGATATTGAGCCTTTGATCACGTCGGGTAGATTGTGATATTGAGCATATGATCATGTCAGGCGAATTGTGACGGTGAACATATGACTATGCTGGGCAGATTGTGACAATGAACATATGACTATGCCGGGCGGATTGAGATATTGGCATGTGAGTTATCCATGCGGTTGTGATTAACAATGTGGGCATGAGGTGCCATAAGATATGATTTATAATTTGGGACTCGTGACTTGTAATTTTGAGATGAGGTATCTCGGAGTAATTTTGATGTGAAACTTGGCTAGAACCGCTTGATTATTCGGTTGTCATTTGTTTACCTTATTTGGTTTCACATGTACTTTAACAGTGTTCTGATTACTTTACTGTTTTTATCACATATTTATTCGTTGTTGCCATCTACTGATTCATGCTTCCTTTATTAGCTTTATACTTATATACTGCAATTATTATTATGACTAGTAGGTGTCTTGGTATGCATCTCGTTACTACACCACTGAGGTTAGTCTTGATACTTACTGGGTACCGACTGTGGTGTACTCATACTCTACTCCTGCACATTTTTTGTGCAGATCCAGGTATTAGAGATAACGGACTCAGGCAGAGTTAGCTTCTTGATTGCGAGGATTTAATTTGGTCGTCGCAATCCCTTGGAGCCCTTTTTCCTTTTGATTGTACTGTTAATTCGTTATCCGGACAGTATCATATTTTGTTTTGAGATATTTCAATGTATTCATCTAGAGTTCGTGACTCTATACTACCTAATCTTGGGAGGATTGTTGTGATTATTGTTGCGTAGGCTTGTATCACCTTTAGTTCGGTATTTATATTAAATTTTGCTTTAAAATATCATGCTTGACTGGTTTAATTATTGCAAGTAACCGATATACCTAATCTTAGAAACTAGATGCAATCACGGCGCCTAAGACGGAATCTTTAGGTCGTGACAGCATAAAATCAGTTACTTCGATTGAACTACATATTACAAATACTCATTCATTAACTTAATTAATACTCTAATAACTCCTTTTTCAATTTAAATTTAAATATATTCTTGAATTTAGGATATAAGAAAATGCAGTATATGAAGACAAAACAAGTATATAGAGCGGATATGCATGCTCAGCTCAAACTCGGTTAACTAACTCTCTTAGTTTCAATTATTTGAACGTTTCAGAGCACGAGTATCAAATTGATTAATTTCAGCGTAAATTTGAAGATAGAATTTTTAAATTTTTTTAAATAAAATTTAGATATTTAAAAAAGTGATCTTAACACAAATAGTTGATCATATTAATTGTTTTTTTAACCATATACATATATTATACATTATTTATACATAATTATACACATACAATACATAAATTATGCATATATTATATCTCCACCGACTATTTTCAGTTTGGATATTGGATGAACTGCTAGTTGGGTTAATTCTTCTTTAAAAAATAAATAAAAAGTACTATAAATCATAATAGTTAACAATTCAAAAATTTTAAAATCAATTTACAAAAATATGGTTAAAGAATAACTTGACTCACCAAATAATAATAGGGTTTCTTTTTAGATGGAGGGAGTAGTAAAGCTTGAATAGTAGTAAAGATTGACTTGGGCATCGTGTTATGATTCAAAAGTATCAATTCTTTTCTAATAAAATCTGATAGCTTCTTGATAAGAGGCATCTTGCTCATTAACATTTTATAGTACTCAAACGAGATCGATTTCTAGCGTCTTAGGCATTTATTTATGCTTGTTAAATTTCTCTGCCCCACTCTCTTGCAAAAGAAAAAAGAACAAAAAAAACAAAAGGATAACAAAAAAGGACCAAAAACTCGTATATGCAAACCAAAAGTAATAAGTTCGCCAGCAAATTTGTCTTTATGCCCAAGGCTGGCAGCTTCTAGATGAGTTGACCTTCATTTATTTTTGCTTAATTATCCTGAAATTCGATAAATACTGGTTCAACTAATTCGGATTTACGGTGTGTATGTGTTTATCTTGAAATGGTAATTATAATTATATTTGATTTGTGGTTCTAAAAATATGTGAAAGGAGGATAATGAGATTGTGCAAATCGAGCAGTTGAGAGACGAGGTCTCGAGCTTGATCGAAATAGGCCTCGAGGTTGAGCTCGAGAGCTTGACAGAAGGCGGTCGAAGAGGATACAACAGTATTGAAGGCCTCGAAGATGACCTCTTTATGATTAATAACGAGTAATAAATGAAGAACAATTAATGAACACAATAAATGAAAGACAATAAATCAATGAAACAATGTAAAGAATGTTTGAGTTAGAGAGCAGAGAATGTTCTTATTCTTGTATTGGATATCATCTCCTCCTCCTTTCAAAATGATAAGGGTCCCCTTTATATAGGAGGGGGAATCCCAACATAGTACATGTGTAATTATTACAAGAAAATGTAGCTGGTACAACTATTTAATGTCACGATATGGACTTGTACTATTCTTGCAGAGTTGGTCAGCTTAACCACGTGCCTTTTGGAACTTTTCACTTTTCCTCGATGGTCTTCGATCTTTTACCCTGCCTTGTGGTATATCGATCCCTCGGGATACATCCTCGAGGAATGCACTTTGGGGTTGAACTTTGGATTCTGCTCCGATATAATCGATGTCGATGCTCGGAATGCTGTAGAAGCCTTAAAATCGGCCTTCCTCGGTTTTATCGTATACAGATAGTCCCCGTGTTTCTTGGAATTATAAGACAAGAAATGATTTGAATTCACCAACTTTTCAACGCATACATTATTCTGTCATTCATGCCATGTAAGCGACTAATGTGATAGGAGAGATGCTCAAAAGCCATATTTTCATAGTTCTTGAAAAGATTCGAATTTATTGCGGCGGTCGGCTGCCTTTCGGCTTTCCTCAACACGCACGGTTGGCCCCTATAAATACTCCTTCTCCTGCCCCTCACCTTTCATTATTTCTTCTAACATTTTAAAAAGAGCTCTCATTGCTTCTTTCTTGTATCCTTTTCCTGATCAGCTCTCTCTAGTTTCCTTTGAAATCTTTCAGCAGGAATGACGAAATGATAAAGCCTTATTATATTCACGTTCCTCTAAGGGTAAGGCAACAATACCCCCAAGTATCGAGGAATGCATCCCCGGGCCCTGCGAAACAACCTCTGATTTTAAGGTCGATAAACCTTCCTCGAAGCCGGGACGGTGTGAACCCATATCCTGTTATATTAGCATAATAACAAACGTCGAGAAGGTGAAGGCCGACTACCGCTGGGAAGATGCGGTGCAAGTGGAAATTCCCTCTCGTGATGAGGACATAACAACCCATAAATCTGGATTCCTTAGTGCATACACCTATCCATTTACCCTAGGCTCGGTAGAGTCGTCTTTGCCGTCTATAAACCCCGTTGTTCTCGACTTCTGCAAGCAATATCAAGTGGCGCTCGGCCAGATTCATCCATCATTTTGGAGTATCGTTTACATGATTAGGTATTTTGCAAACATGGTCGAGGGGATGCCATTTACCCTCGACTACCTGATTAGAATGTACAGTCCCCGACTTTATCGGGGCGGTCTGATTAAGCTTCAACGCCGGGCTATGAAGGTTTTCTTTGCTTGTACCGATGAAGACAAGGACAGAGGGTGGATGAGCCGCTTTGTTCGAGTTAGGACCTCGTATTTGATTCCATTTGAAAGGATGCCATTCCCTGAGGAATGGAATATGAACCGTGAGTTAATTCTTTGGTCGAGCCTTTTTTATTTCCCTTCGTACAACCTTCCTTTTGAACTAACTCCCCTCGATGATGCATATGTCGCATGGTATCCCGATGCGGTTAAGAACCTCCCGATCTGGGTTCGAGAGCTCGATTCGGCTTGCCTGTATGCTGAGAGCGTATGGCGCGACCTGGCCAAGGGCCGATGAGAAGCTAAAAATCATGGTGGGGCCTTTCCTTTTGTGATACCTGAGTTCTTTAAAAGAGACACCCCCTAAATACATTCTAATTTTTTTTTATGTTCTGTGCTTGTGCAGGCCTAGGGAAGGCCTCTTTGATGAGAGAAACACCACCTTGGGAAGCAGATATTCCAAAACAAGATAAGGAGAAAAAGAGAAAGAGGGAATCGCCGACTGAGTCCTTGAAGCCAAATAGAGCTAGAGTGCAAAAGTCTAAGGCTGACTCCACGGCCTTAAATGAGAAAAGCGATTTCCTGACAACGCCCGAGGGAAGTGGAAGTGCAGCTGCTTCAACTTTTGCTAAGCCGATGACCGTTGAGTCGAGGCTTCTAAACCAGAAGTTCGATGATGCCATCCGGCCTCGGACCGAAGAGGTTTTTGAGGGTAGGTCGGGTGATGTCCCCGAGCCGGTTGACAGTCAAAATACTTCTCAGGCCGAAGAGAACTCAGTAGATGAGTTACGAGAGCCTAGTTGTGAGCCAAAGGCCCCGATCGATCTATCCAGGATTGTTGATGTAGGTTATTCTCCATCGGTTCCAACATTTTCCACGAGGGAGATACGGGGTGGCCGTAATATAGAATCTTCCAACGCGGGGATGCTTCTCGGAGGGAAGGACGTAATTGAGGGGCTATTTACTATGGCCGAGAATAATTCTGAACTTAATGCCTCGCTCATTTTTTAGGAGGCCGAAAGGCTCTGTAGATAGGTAATCTCTTCGTCGATTGCTTCGAGCTTTGATTATTATTTCTTTGACCCTCTCCCTTTATGTTTCCAGGCGAAAGTGCTTTATAATCGGACCACTGCCAAGTTTCAGGCTACGCTGACCCATTACGAGGGGGAGTGTAAGAGGTTTTTATCGGAGGCAGACGAGCTCAGGGCTCATTTTGCCAAAAGGGAGGAAGAATTGCTTATCCTTCGAGCTCATTTAGAAACGGTATCTCGGGAACAGAGCGACTTAATGAACAGGTAGCATAGTCTTCGTATTTTTTTGCTCTTGCCCGATTTCAGCGCTTAACACTTTCGGGCTGATCTTTGTAGCTTAAGGAGAAAGATGCCCTGATGTGGGAAGGATTCGGAACCAGGGATGAGGAGATCCTTGGATTTAAGCAGTGTGTGAATGAAATAAGCTCTGCGAGAGACATCCTCCAAGGGAAGTTACCTCGATTGAGAATCGCCTTCGGGATGTGAGGGCTGAGAGTAGTAAGTATAAGGACCTCTATGCTGAATCGGTCACCGTGCTAATCTTCAATTAAGGTTGAAGCGGACGCGCACATAACCTCGTATAAAGACGATGTTGTTGCTGCAAACGCCCAGGAAAGGAAAGCAGCTTTGGAGGCCGAGCTTAAATTTGCCTGATCCCTGGAGCATGCTCGATTAATGTCTCGGAGGCAGAATATCGAGGATATACATGCAGAGGGCCTTGATTTGTCTGCTGAGATCGAGAGGGTGAAGACCCTAGAAGAGGAATCAACGGCCCAACTTGCTTCCGAAGATGATTCGAGTAGTGGCTCAGAAAATGATGAAGATGAAGGCGAATTTCCCAAGGGGGAAGAGGCCGTTGAATACCTGGGGGCCGAAGGCCAAGCCGCTGGAGACATAACCTCCGATGGAGCCGTTGAAGGCACAACCCAGCGGTAGATTAGGTTTTCATTTGTTCTTTTCCCTGTGCAAGGGCTTCGGCTTTGAGCTTTGTAAATATGTTTTGTGAGCCTTCATTATTTATAAAAGGCCTTTCGTTAGCATAATTTTTTCTTGGAATAGACTTTGATGTTTGTTGATGATTAGTCTGGTGAATCGGACTTTTAAAGGAAAACCTTGGGGTTATAAATTGGCAATGAGGCTTTTTAGATTGGCCTGTAGGCTCTTATGTATTGGGTCGGTACGACCTTTGATATAGATGGCGCTTGGGCTCTTACCCATTGGCTCTTAGGCATTTTTTTAGTTAACCATTTAGGGCTCAGTCTACAAGTCGGGTTTCGAGTTGAGCTCATCGACCTTTAGATCTTTTTAAATCGACCTTGAGGCTCTTTAGGCTGGCACTTAGGCTCTTATGCATTGGGTTGGTACGACCTTTAATGTGGCTGGCGACTTGGGCTCTTACGTATTGGGTCGATACGACCTTTAATGTGGTTGGAAACTTGGTCTCTTACGCATTGGGTCGGTACGACATTTTAAGTGGTTGGAAACTTGGGCTCTTACGCACTGGGTCGGTACGACCTTTAATCGGTTCTTTTCGAAGTACTTTCGATGTAATTGGAGGCCTGTGATTTTAGGTGATGGTCGGACGTCTCCGAGTCGCGTTAGTTTGGCCGGAGCCTTATGACAGTGGTCATTGTATTAGGCCGTAGCCTTTTATTCCCCGAGTGAGATAGCCTCTGTGTCTATATCGAGGGTATGCCTTTTTAGGGGTCTTACAAGTTCGAATATATAGACTTGACTTTGATATCGGGATTATGTCTTTTTAAGGTCTTACAAATTTGTTCATACTTTGCTTGAGGTCTAACAGATTTGATATTGCTTCGTGGAGGTCTTACGATCCATGCTTGCTTGAGGTATTCCATTTTTTATGCTGCCTCGTGGAGGGCTTACATTGGTGCCACATCAAGGGCTTGTGAGCTCAAAGTTGTTGGCCTTGAGGTCTTATGGCTTCGAGTTTTTGATGGCTTGATGGGGTGACTGTCAATGTCAGTCACCGAGACATCGAAAGTTTTTGGTTTTGAAGTTGTTTTTTGTGAAAATAGCAAGCTTTTCGGTGTTGTATTATTGAGGTCTTATAAACTTAATGTTTCCTCATGGAGGTCTTAGATTGTTGATATTGCCTCATGGAGGGCTTATGCTGGTGATATTGCCTCATAGAGGGCTTATGTTTTTGACATTGCCTCGTGGAGGGCTTACATTGCTGGTATTAGCTCATGGAGGGCTTATATTGATACCTCATGGAGGGCTTATGAACTTGAAGTTGCCAGATTGAGGTCTTACAGTTTCAAGTCAGATAGCTCGATGAGCCGACTGTCGAGGATAGTCCCCGAGTCGGGGTTATGTCTTTTTTAAGGTCTTATAACTTTGATGTTGCCTCGTTGAGGGCTTAAAAGCTCGAGGTTGTCGGCCCTGAGGTCTTATGGCTTCAAGTTTTCGGTGTCAGTCCCCGAGTGTTCGGGAAATTTTTGGCCCTGGGGCCGTTTCTTGTGAAAATAGCAAACTCCTTTGACGCGCAAAGTGTTTTGATTGAAAAAAGGTTCTCCATCGATTAGTTGGTACAAGTATACATTTTTTCACCGTCGAGGTTCGATCTACGTGGACCGGTTCATTTGACCGTTTGGTCCTATACATCGTTCTCCTGTCGAGACCCTCTTTGGCATATTTTAGTTTCTTCGAGGAGGTGGTCTCCCGGGGGGATGCCCCTCAGTATTTGAGGTTGATCGAAGAGAAGCCTCGAATACTTGTTGAGTTCTCCTTAGGTAGCACATAGAGGTTGCCTCGTTAAAAACCTCGTCGGTAAAACCCATTTGGGATAAAATCCGACGTGAGGGAAAAAGAGCGCAACACATATTTTTCAAACCCAAGGTCTTCAAGTTGAAGGGTGTTGCAGTGTCTTCCATCGGACACCTGTAAAACATTATTGCGAAGCACAAAATGAAAGAGGAGAAAGTTATACCCTAGCAATAATAGCGCCTGAGCATTGATATGTTCTAGTTGTTTGGAAGTTGCTCGCCTTCCATGGTGTCGAGTTTGTAGGACCTTTTGCCGATTACTCCGAGGACAGGGTACGGTCCTTCCCAACTCAGGCCTAGCTTCCCTTCATTAGGGTTTTGAGTGCTTAGGGTGACTTTCCTTAGGACTAAGTCCCCGACTCCGAAATGTTGGAGGTTTGTTCATCTATTATAGTATCTTTCTATCCTTTATTTTTGGGCGGCCATCCGGACTAGTGCAGCCTCTCGTATTTCGTCTAATAGTTCGACGGTTGTAGTCATAGCCTCATTGTTTGAGTCCTCGGTGGCGTGTCGGAATCTGGAACTTGGCTCTCTGACCTCGACCGGTATCAAAGCGTCGGACCCATACACCAAAGAGAACGACGTCTCTCATGTGCTCGATATAGAGGTCGTCCGATATGACCATAGCACCTCGGGCAGCATTTCTCTCCATTTTCCTTTTGCATTTTCTAACTTCTTTTTCAAATTTTGAATGATGGTCATTTGTGGACTCGGCCTGACCATTTGCATATGGGTGGTAGGGCATTGACAGGATCCTTTTGATTTTGTGATCTTCGAAAAACTTTGTTACTTTGCCTCCGATGAACTGCTTTTCGTTATCACACGTTATCTCGGAGGGGATCCCGAATCGGCACATGATGTAATCCCAGATGAAGTCGATGACTTATTTTTCTCTTATCTTATCGTAGGCCTGTGCTTCTACCCATTTTGAGAAGTAGTCAGTCATAAATAGAATAAATTTAGCTTTACCTGGCGCCATTGGTAGGGGACCGACAATATCCATCCCCCATTTCATGAACGACCATGGGGACAAGACTGAATGTAGTTGTTCACCGGGTTGGTGGATCATTGGTGCAAATATTTGACACTTGTCACATTTTCGGATGAATTCTTTGGTGTCCCTTTCCATGTTGTCCCAATAGTAACCTGCTCTAATCACCTTTCAAATTAAGGAATCGGCACCGTAATGATTTCCGTAGGTGCCCTCGTGGATTTCTCAAGCACATAATCGGTGTCTCCCGGCCCTAAGCATACTGCTAGGGGCACATCAAAGGTTCTCATGTATAGAGTTCCATTCTCGCCGAGTGACAATCAAGCTGCTCTAGCCCGAAGGGCCCTTGATTCTTTTGGGTCCGTGGGTAGCTTCCCACTTCCCAAATAATCGATGTACTTATTTCTCCAATCACATGTTAGGCTGATGGAGTTGATTTTGGCATGGCCTTCTTTAATCACTGAGTTGGATAGCTGAACAACAACCCCAGGGAGTATGTCATCTTCCTCGGCGGATGATTCCAGGTTTGCGAGTGCATCGCCCTCTCTATTTTTCTCTCGAAGTATGTGGACCAGAGTCCATTCTTTGAAGCGACGCAAAGTGACCTGAATTTTATCTAGGTATCGTTGCATCATGTCCTCTCGTACCTCGAAGCTACCATTTTCCTTATTTACTACCAGAAAAGAATCACATTTTGCTTCGATTACTTCCGCCCCTAGGCCTTTGGCCGATTCGAGACCTGCAATCATAGCCTCATGTTTGGCTTCGTTGTTAGTTATTTTTTCAGTTTTTATAGATTGTCTAATAATGCCACCCGTAGGTGGCTTCAGAACTATTCCGAGCCCGGATCCTTCACGTTCGAGGAACTGTCGGTGAATAAGGTCCAAACCCCTAATGCTTGCCAGTTTTTAGTAAAATTTCTTTTTCTACCTCGGGCACAAGGGCGGGCGTAAAGTCGACCACGATGTCCGCCAAAATTTGGGACTTGATAGCCGTTCGGGGCTGATATTCGATATCATATCCCCTAAGTTCAATGGACCATTTGGCCAGTCGGCCTGATAATTCGGGTTTATGCAATACATTTCGAAGAGGATATGTCGTTAAAACAAATACACGGTGACATTGAAAATGAGGCTTCAATTTTCGAGATGCACTTATTAATGCAATAGCTAATTTTTCTAAGTGAGGATACCTGGTTTCAGCATCTCCCAGGGTTCGACTCACATAGTAGACAGGGAATTGCCTACCTTGCTCATCTCGAACCAACACGCTACTTACCGCTACTTCAGACACTGCTAAGTACAAATATAGCGTTTCGTCTTCCTTTGGGGTGTGGAGCAAAGGCGGGCTCGAGAGATACCGCTTTAAGTCCTCCAAGGCCCGTTGGCACTCCGGGGTCCACTCAAAGTTGTTTTTCTTTTTGAGTAGGGAGAAAAAGTGATGGCTCCGATCTGACGACCACGAGATGAATCGGCCTAATGCCACACTCCACCCGGTTAGCCACTGCACGGCTTTCACATTGTTTTACCATTGTGATTTCTTTGATGGCCTTGATTTGCCGGGGTTGATTTCATATCCCCCTATTTGATACCATGAAGCCTAAAAATTTGCGCGAACCTACGCCGAAGGCGCATTTCTCGGGGTTGAGCTTCATGTTGTAGCTTCGAAGGATGTCAAAAGTTTCCTACAAATGAGTCAAATGGTCCTCTACGTGCAGGGACTTAACTAGCATGTCAACAATGTAAACTTCAATGGATTTGCCTATTTGATGTTCGAACATCTTATTCACTAAGTGTTGGTACATAGCCCCTGTGTTTTTTAGCACGAAGGGCATTACATTGTAGCAGTATGTGCCATACTTCGTGATGAACGAAGTTTTTCCCTATCCTCGAGGTTCATTTGAATTTGATTATACCCGGAGGAGGCATTGAGAAAGGTGAGGATCTCGTGGCCAGCCGTGGCATCAATCAAGTGATTGATGTTGGGCAACAGGAATGAATCTTTAGGGCATGCTTTATTTAAGTCTGTATAATCTACACACATTCTTAACTTGTTCCCATTTTTGGGAACTATTACTACATTGGCCAACCATTCGGGATATTTTACTTCCCTGATGGACCCTATTTTGAGTAGTTTCGTTACCCCGTCTTTGACGAACACATGCTTTACCTCGGACTAAGGCCTCCTTTTTTTCTTCACCAGTTTGAACCTGGGGTCGACACTTAGCCGATGGGTGGTTATTTCTTGTGGGATCCCTATCATGTCTAAGTAGGACCAAGAAAAGCAATCATCGTTTTTGACAAGAAATTGAAAGAGTTCCTTCCTGAGTTCGGGGATTAATCCCGTTCCTAGGTATATGAAGGTTCGAGGGGTAAGGAAGTCTTCTTCATCATCCTCGGGGACCTGTTTATCTTCTGACCCCTCCGAGGTGGGCATATGGGCACCGGTGACATTCCATGTACTATGAACATTTCCTTTGCCGCGTGTTGCTCCCCATACACCATTTTTACGCCATCTTTAGTTGGGATCTTCTACATTTGGTGGAGAGTCGATGGTACTGCCCTCATGTTGTGTATCCATTGCCTGCTTGGAAGATGCCTTTTGTTGATCAATCGGGCCGCTTCTTTTCGAGCGGGAGTTCTTCGTGCTTCATGTTGGTTGACCACGCCTCACCCACACTACTATATAAGTATGAAGGTAAGGATCGTGTAGCTTTTACCCGAATGGTCGAGATCGAATCCACATGGAGCCTATAAATGGGAGTGAGTGTATAAGTGATCTAGAAGGGTCGAGTGTTTCTAATTGCACTTCTAATTATTTGTTGGTGTTGAATTATACTAAGTGTATTCTATTGTTTGTAATCTAATTAATGACTAACTTTGTTTTTGTTGTTGTTTTCTGATATTGATAAAGGCACTAGGGTCATGACCGTTGCCTAAGTGGATACGCAAAGGGATTCAATTCTAAGGTCGGGGAATTGGCTAGGGATACATCTATAACCAAAGCACAAAGGTGCTCACTCTATACTCTCGGTAGTTTGAGTGATTTTACCCTAATTGCCCCTCTCGAGGCCAATTGGGTGCCAATTAATCAAGCAATATAGGATTAGGTAGGGTGTTACTCTCTCGAGGTTTAACCCGTTAACTAGGGCTCAAGTAGGGTTTGACCATTTCTTGGTTTAACCCCATTGATTGGGACTACCAATCTCTTGATAATGCCCTAATTTTCTATTAGGATAATTTCTAGACTCAAGTCTTCTTTCTCAAGAAAGACCCAAGTCATGAAAAGGTTAATTAGTGTTTGCAACCACCAATTATAGCAATAAAAACCTTGAAATAGCCAACACTCATTAATTTTCCAACCTTAATTTCAAAACCCCATTACATACCCACACTAGGGTTGAGCCACAATCCTAGCTAATGGGTCTTAGCTACTCATAATCAAAGATAAAAACAATGATAGAGAAGAAAAATAACCCATTTAATTGATTCCTAACAATGAATATAGAGTTTTCATGTTAAAAATGCAAGAACAAAGCTAAAGAGATAAAAACCCTAAAATATTCACGAGCTCTCTACTTCAAAAATTACAAGATATGCAAAGAACTTACAAAATAGTCTATTCATAGTCTGTCAAATTTTCGGACAAAAATACCCCTGCGAGACCATCCCAGACCGCGAAAACACAACCGCGGTTCGCGAAGACAATGATGCTGCTGAGCTGCTGACCAGGTCTCTGATGCTCATACTTTACCTAATGACAATTTAAGCAACGAGTCACATACGCCACAATGTCCTTTTTCATCCTTCTCCACCAATAATGCGGTCTCAAATCTTGGTACATTTTAACTGCCCCTAGGTGAATAGAATACTTAGAACTGCGAGCCTCCTCAAGGATCAACTCACGAAGATCATCAACATTAGGCACACATAACTGACCATGCATCCTCAAAACATCATCATCTCCTACTATAAACAGCTTGGCATCACCGTGCCGAACTGTGTCCCTAAGAACAGCCAAGTATGGGTCACAATCCTTCCGCTTCCAGATATGCTCGATTAGATAAGACCGAGCGACTGAACGAGCTAGAACACTGCTGGGGGAAATATCCAACCTCACGAACTGATTAGCCAACGTCTGAATGTTTAAAGCTAACGGCCTCTCACCAACTAGAATATACACAAGGCTACCCATACTCATCGCCTTTATTTTCTTAATAGTAGTTCATAGCCAATTATGGAATTATCAACAGCTTCACGTTAACAATAATCCCCTTTCAAGCTTCACAATACTAATGATGAGGTGCGATTCATGAAGACCTCATAATTATATACCCGACTTAACGTGTCTCATTTAATGCCACTTGGGCGGGGCACCTACCTTGTAGGACAAAGCTCAATATTCTGACACGGATTTGGCAAATTATACACAGTTAATTTAATTAATTAATTTCTTTATTTATTTAATTATTCTTAGTATTACTTTTATTATTATTATTTATTCATTTATTCTTATGATCATCATCATTATTTTATACATGAATTGTTGAATAAGCCTAACAGGCATGACCAGTACTATAACAAAATTTTAATTTACACGGGAGAATTTAAACACAAGGATTTCCATCACAAGGACCTCGTCCTTACATAACTTCCACCGCAGCTCGTAGCCCGATTTAAACATCTCAAATCATATTACAATGCAAGAATCTCGTCCTCGATTCTGAATCACAAGCAACATGTGCATCGTGCCACTCGAAACCTTCACTTTTCTTCCTTTAAATAATTTTTTGTTAAACAAAATTACAACACGTGATGATAGACATAGAGATCTCCATATAATTTCTCAATACAAGTATTCTCATAAGTATATATTTTTTTGAATTACGAAGCTCACTCGAGAGTGGAGCATATTTGAAGAATTTTATTAGATACGCATAACCGATTAAAGTTCAGGAATCATCACTTTGTAATAACTAGAGATTGTTCTGTTAATGGCACCATTTGATATAACGACCTCAGCCATACCATAGAAAATATATCATTTGGTTGGGTCTCCATCTCTAGGAATATGACCTCCACCTTCGACATTCTGACCCCTTTTTCTCTAGTTGTTCATGTAAATTGAATTATAACTTCAATGGGGCACGTACCCTGAGTGTTCTGATGAAATATGACTCTCTCAAGCCTAGATTTATACCACTACCCGAAATGAAGTATCAACCTGCCCCGAGTCGTCCAAAATTTTACAATCATATTTGAGTCCTTTAATGAGTCTGTGAACTTCTTCTCTGGCTATATGAACCGAAGTAGAAGTGTGACGGGCTAACTTATCAAACCTGATGGCATGTCCTGACACTGTGATGGTGGCCTGACGCAACCATTCAAACCCTATGCGCCACACATTATGGAGAGTCTAAGAAACAAACTCTTTCAAAATCATTTATGAGAACTGAGTCAAGTAGTTGATGTTGCATTGGCTGGTCGTCCTCTTCATACGCTTGCCACAAACACCGGCGGCCAATTTCTTCTTTTACTATGTTGACTCAATACTCTGAGCTACCTCATTTATTTATATTTTACATTATTCTTTTGGGGTAACTCTCATCTCTATTGACACACAATGATCACAAAAGTAGAGCTCTGTTCAGATAATTCTTGGCACGAACCATATAGTCTAGAAACTTGTTAACCACTGTACTCCCTCTGGAGCACCCCAAAATCCGCAACCGTGACTTCCACATTGAGTAGACCTTCTGTAGATTCAAAGTTGTTCACATAACTCCTGTGGTGCCGAGGTATTAGATTATTAAGGAGGCGGACATATCGCTAGTCCCAGCTTTATCTCTTGCAAACTCTCAGGCCTTATACATTCCAGGCCAAAACCGATATAACACATGACCCCGCAACCTATTCCTTGACAGTGGACTTCCCCACTTGGCACGAAGCCATAGGTTACAATGTTTGATAATTTAAAATGTTAAACTTCACAGCTCATCCAAATCAACTCCGTTGCTTTCAACTATTCCCTTGTTATGCAGTACTGAAGTAGCTATAAATCCTTCTGGGATATGGGCTAGTCCAACATGTATTGACTGGGCTAGAACCTTCACGTCTAGATCCATTTGAGACTGTACAATAGGTGTTGATGTTCGAGCTTTAGTTTAAGCTCTGCTTCTGTCTCTCCCCCTAGTTGTAGTTGTCATTGGGGCTTCATCTTTTCTAGTTGTAGACGCTTCGCATGTTGTCAAGATTTGTGAGAGGACAAGAATAGACAAGTTCAATCATTCGTGATAGAATAAATTCGCACGATAGAGTAGAAATAAAAATGGAGTTGTTTCCTAACTCAATAGCCTCCGAGAGATAAGTACAGACGTCTCCGTACCTATCCTTCAGACTCTACTAAGCTTGTTCGTGAATTGTGAGACCTAAGCAACCTAGTGCTCTGATACCAACTTGTCACGACCCAAATTTCCAACCTTAGGGATCGTGATGGCGCCTAACACCACACTTGCTAGGCAAGCCAATGTTAGAATTTGAGTAGCTAACTTCCTTTGATTATCTTCTTAAACATCAATAAATAAATCTAACGTAAAATGATTTCCGATGATAAAATAATAAACAATTGAATAAAAACGAACCATGAACTAATTATATAAACAACTCTAAGACTACCCAGGGTTTGGTGTCACAATTCACGAATTACTAAAGAATACTACAAATACTGGGCTGAAAGAAATAATGTAACTGTTCTGAATAAAATAGAACAACGTTTATAGAAATAGGAGAAGACTCTCGGGATCTGCGAATGCCGACAGATATACCTCGTGTCTCCGAATAAATGAATAGCCTCTCTAAATATCTCTATTGTTGGTCGATACCTGGATCTGCACAAAAGAGTGCAGAGTGTAGTATCAGTACAACTGACCCCATGAACTGAGTAAGTGCTGAGCCTAACCTCGACGAAGTAGTGACGAGGCTACGGAGGGGCATTAACAACATATAACCTGTGACAATAATAGATACTATAATGCAATAAAACAATTCTACACGAACAAGACAAATATAACAGACAATAAATATAAAGCAAGAAGGAAATCTAAACAAATAATTAAGTACTGTAACAACAATGAAATAACTCAACCACATTTTTCAGGCCTCAGCTATAACCAACTCTCAAATAATTTTTAAGGTTCCAAACTTTAACTTTAGATAAAAGTATTGCTAAAATATGAAAAATAGTAAGTTTTCAAATCTTTGTTTTTCTTTGAAAATCGGTAAAAATATAAATGTCCTCCCTTATCGCTCCTTGTTGCGGCATGCAACCCATTCCCACCTGTCCACCCTTATTGTTCCTCCCTATAAATATATCACCCTTATCACTCCTGTTGCGGCGTGCAACCCGATCCTAACTGTCCACCCTTATCACTCCTTGTTGCAGCGTGCAACACGCTCCCACCAGACAATCACATCTCTTTATTTATAAAAATGATTTTCACAATTTAATTCAAAGCCTTCACAATATTTATGTCTCAACAATTGAAAACTAAACAAGTTTCACTTTAAATAATAGAAAGAGCAGAATATAAAATAATGACAATAAAACAATGAGTGTTCCAGACTTTAATTTATAAATAATAAAAATATAAATGTCCTCCCTTATCGCTCCTTGTTGCGGCGTGCAACTCGATCCCACCTGTCCACCCTTATTGCTCCTCCCTATATATATATATATTGCTCCTGTTGCGGCATGCAACCCGATCCCATCTTTCCACCCTTATCACTCCTTGTTGCGGCATGCAACCCGCTCCCACCGGACATATCATATCAGTTTATTTATGAGACTTTCACAATTCAGGCCAAGCCTTTCATAATACTTTTATTTCCACAATTTCAAACAGAAAGCCGTATAGCTCATAAGCTTTAACTAATATCATTTCACAATAAAACCAACCAGAATATATGCAAACACCATAACACTGTCAACCCAGCTTAGTCTTAAATCAAAAGAACAACCAACACTTTTAATACACTCGCCACAAAAATTGACAACAATCAATTGAAACCCAACAACCACGTAAACCTCAACAATCATAAAACAGTTAAATTGCATTCCTCATCACTTCCTCAATATTATCAACAATTCAATATTATCAACAGGAACATATACATATATATATATACATATATATATATATATATATATATATATATATATATATATA
>ML344517.1:7404-65022 GCA_005239505.1 Nicotiana paniculata | reverse complement strand
CCACATCTGGAAAAGTTAGCCTTAGCTTTAATAATGGCATCTAGAAAATTACGACCCTATTTTCAATGCCACCCAATCACCGTTGTGACCTCGTATCCTTTAAGAAATATTCTGCATAAATAGGAATTGTCAGGAAGATTAGCCAAGTGAGCCATAGAATTAAGTGAGCACGAAATAATCTATCAGCCTAGGGTTGTAATTAAGTCTCAAATACTAGCTGATTTTGTTGCTGACTTTAGTAATAGCATTGTATCTGAAGTAGAAAAAGAGTTACAACTCTTTAACGGTGTTAATCCATGCCTATGGACCTTGTTCACCGATGGTTCTTCAAATATAAAAGGCACGGGCTTAGGCATAGTCTTAATGTCACCCACGGGTGAAAAGACACGACAAGCTATAAAGTGTTATCCTATCACTAACAATGAAGCAGAGTACGAAGTTGTTATTGCAGGGCTTGAACTCGCGCGAGAGCTTTCAATCGAGCAAATTGTGATCAACAACGACTCCCAACTGGTAGTAAGTCAGATACATGGGACTTACATCGCTCGAGAGACTAGAATGCAACAGTATCTTGAAAAAGCACGAGAGCTCGTGAGACAATTCAAAACATAGAAGGTAATACAAATACCTAGAGAGGAAAATGCAGAAGCATATGCATTAGCTAACCTCGCAGCAGTCACGAAAGTAATGAACAACGACAATACAATTGTCGTTCAACTATTTCATTGACCAGGACAGGAATGAGGTAACTTTCAATAACCTAACCTGGGACTGGAGAAACAAAATTCTTAATTTTTTGCAGAATGGCACCGTACCTGAAGACAGGAAAGCAGCTCAAGCACATCGCCGCAAAGCTGCAAGGTATTGCCTTATTCGCAACTCACTTTATCGCAAGATGTTCGGAGGAACCCTAGCTAAATGCCTTAGACCTAACCAAACGGAATTTGTGATGAAAGAAGTCCACGAGAGACAATGTGAAAATCACTCAGGGGCGAGATCCTTAGTGAAAACACTAATCAGAGCCGGATACTATTGGCCTAAGATGGAAGAAGAAGCCGAGAATTTCGTATCCAAATGTGACAGATGCCAAAGGTTTGCCAATAACATGCATCGACCAGTGGAATTATTACATCCAATAATATCCCCATGGCCTTTCATGAAATGGGGTATGGACATAGTGGGACCTCTTCCCATAGCTAAAGGACATGTACGATTTTTATTCGTACTAATCGACTATTTTACAAAATGGGTAGAGGCAGAAGCGTTCAAATAAGTGCGAGAAAAAGGAAGTTAAAAGCTTCCTATGGCGAAACATAATATGCCGCTTTGGAATACAAAAGGAAATCGTGTGTGATAATGGCCCACAATTCATAGGCTCGCAAATCACAGAATTCTTCGAAAGTTGGAAAATCAAGCGGATCACTTCAACGCCGTACTACCCCGTGGCTATTGGTCAAGCTGAGTCAACGAATAAGGTCATCATAAACAATCTAAAGAAGCGACTGGATAAAGCCAAAGGAAATTGGCCTGATGAGTTACCAGCGGTACTATGGGCATACAGAACAACTTCAAAGATAACCATGGGAGAAACTCCGTTCGCACTTGTTTATGGATCAGAAGCCTTAATACTTGTAGAGATTGGTGAACCAAGCATAAGGTTCTCAACAACCATGGAAGGTGGAAATAACGGCGAATTAAGGACCAACCTGGACCTGCTCGAACCACAGAGAGAAGCATCATTGATACGGATGGCAGCTCAAAAGCAAATCATAGAGCGTTATTACAACCGTAAAGCTCATCTTAGATACTTTAAGATTGGGGACTTCATCCTCAAAAAAGTCTTTCAATCAACAAAAGAAGCAGGTGCAGGAAAGCTAAATCCAAACTGGGAAGGACCTTACAAAATCCGAGGCATAGCTGGGAAAGGCGCCTATGAGTTGGAAGATATGGACGGCAGAGTTCTACCAACAAGCTGGAACGCCATCCATCTAAAGAAGTATTACTTATAAAAGAAAAGAATATCCACCGTCAGGTATCACACGTTCGATTTTATTTTGAACATTTAAAAATTTTACTAACTTTTTTAGATGATATGCACAAAGCTAACCCATCACCAGATGATGATATTATACCTGAAAAGACGTGAGGAAATAACACAATTCCCGGTCTAGAGTTACACTTTCTGATGGACGTTTTAAAAGGGTTAAGCAGTCATCATCTAAAAAACTATATACCTTCAAGTTCGGAATGTTTTTCCTTTTCAGGAAAAGGATCACAAGGAAGGAATAATCAAGTGCATGAGATTTCATTCTTCAAAGCTCAAACATTTTGGGGGCTATACAGTATGGAAGGCTAAGACGAAGCAAAGAAGACTATCAAAAAATCAAAAGCTCGAGCCTGAAGACCCATCTACCCAATGAGACAAGTGACACGAGCAGAATTGAAAGAAATCAAAAGAGCCATCCAAATAAAAAGCCTAATGCAAAAAGCAAAAATCGGCAAAGTATTAGTCACGAGAAATAAATGTACATTTTTATACTTATTCAAAGCTGTTGTAACAAAAACAGTTAAGGGTAAAAGATCATCATCAATGTACTCATTCAAAAAACTGTTCTCGAATAAAACAGTTATGGATGAAAGATCTAAATCCTTGTATTTGTTCAAGAAACATTTATCAAATAAAAACAATTACTAATAAGAAAACATTTCCCTCGTACTTATTAGAAAACTTTTTCCAAAACAGTTGCGGGTAAAAACCCCAATCTTTATAAAAACAATTACTAGTAAAAAACAATTGTTTCCTTGTATTAATATCGAAAAACTGTTACCTATGAAAAACAGTTACGGAATACAAGAGTATATCAAATCTATTAAACAAAAATAGTTGCAAACATGAGTTTTAGATGATAACCAAACACATGTAAAATGTCATGGAAGTTCAAACAAAAAACTTTCCTTGGAAACATTCTTAAACATGTGTAAAATTCCTATCACTCTATTGCATTATCATGAAGTTGGGACGTCTTCTTCATGTCAATTATAAAGGGCCCTCTTCCATAAACTATGACTACTACAAAAAGGCACACATTTGATATGACACCGTGCCTATTTCAAAAAAGGTACGACTAGTCTAAAGCATTCCCCATGCAAAACTCGAAGGTAAAACTAAAACCTCAAAAAATAAAGCATGAAAAAGACTTAAAGAGTGAAACAGAAACTCAACAAAAGTCTAACTAACATTTATATATTAAAACGGCTAAAACTAAGTATTAACTTATACTTAGCCGTATAAATTTTTTATATACATTGTGGTGCCCCTAAGTTGTCATTTGGGGACTTAAAGGAAATCTAAATTTACCCCCGATGGGACTGGGGGTAACCACCAATTGATACAAAGAAAAAGAAAAAAAAGGTAAACCAACTAGATCTTTTCAAAGAGAGGGTTGACTTCAGAGGCGGAAGGAATGGGAGAAACTGAGGATGAAGATGCATGAGCAGTTGGAATCTCACCATCATGTGAAGAGAGGTTATGACCCTGTTGAGCCTTCTCCATGGCTTCCTTAGTTTTGGCTATTTCAGCACTAAGGTCAAAACCCTCTTGACTCATTTCCATCAATGTGTCAAGGCGAGAATTCATATACGCCCAGCTCACATCGACAACAACCACCTCTTCCAAATCTTCATAATCCTTTGTCCATACTTGAAGCTCATCTCTCAATCTGTCCTTCTCCGCTTCCGCAACTTCATGGGTGACCCTTAATGAAACAATCGACTCCTATAAAGTTTGAGATTTTTCTAAAGCCCTACGAAGGTCTTCTTGAGTACAAGTGAGTGATTGCACGAGCTCGCCTGAGTATTCCTCCTTCTGCCCCAACAAGTTCTTCAAGTCTCTAATCTCCTCTGAGGCACGGGACAATTGCTCCGCGAGTGAAGACTCCAGAACACTCTTATCTTTATCAGCCTGACTGCAAGAATCCCTCTCCACTGCCAATTCTGTTGCCATGAGTCTCATCTGCCGCTTCAAGGTACTCCTTTCCTCTTCTAAAGCATCCATGTCAATCCTTAGGCTATCATACTGTGCTCTCCAATTATCAACATCGGCCTGCAACTCTTTTGTCTCTTGGTCCGTGTTTGAAATCCTCTTCATAAGCTCCATGCCTATAAGGTTAATCTACAAGAAATAAACCAGTCAGATATGGTAAATTTCATATACGAGAGTGAAAGAGGATAACTTGCATCATACCTTCAAAGAAGTATGCACGACCTCATTGGCCCATGTAAGAGCACCGTGGCTGGCTAGCTTTGCTTTCTCAGAGGGACCTATCAAAGGCTTGAGCCACACTTCGGGCTCACCCGTTTTCTTGAAAAGATTCCCCTCAGTTGGAACCTCTATTACCACCTGCCGCATCTCTCTGCTGGAAGACCCTACTTCCCTAACGTAAGGCATGGAAGCAGGCAGAGATGGAACAACAACATGCACGGAAGGTTGAGGAGCTGGAGAAGCCATGTGCAAAGAGGCAGGCACAGCGAGTTGAAGAGTTGAAGAAGTTACAGGCAAAGCAACAACAGAAGTTGAAATATCCAAAGGAAAAGACGAAACAACTTCTCTCAAAGAAGCAGTAAAGGTAGCAGCCAAAGGGACGTCGTCAGGAGAAGGATCAACACCCTCATGAATAGGGGAATGTGAAACATCATCAAGGACAGTGGGCTCAATCACAGACACGGAAGGCAAGGTTAAGGCTGTAAGCGCACCATCTAAAACCATTTGCCTTCTCCGTGGCCTGTGCACTAAAGCACCCTCTTCTTCTTCTTCTTCTTCTAAGGAACGAGACTCACTAATCGAGGAAGATTAACCAACAATAATTTCCTGGGCTTGAGCCAAGGACATCTTCGGGATAGATGAAGCAGACACCCCACGAGCAGAGAACCCTATTAAAAGGGAAAAAAGTTAACGACAAAAAAAAAAGACTCGAGTAAGTAAAGAAGCAAGAACAAGAGCTTCACTTACCATGGGTCTTTACTTGGTAAAAAAGAGTTTCACACGTAAGCCAGCTTTTGACAACTCAGCCAGTCATGTGGACACAGGAAAATGCGACAGTTGGATGTGATTCTTTGAAGAGGTACGGTACAAAGAGGCACAGTTCAGTAAACCCACGAACTTATCAGCCACGGGAATTTCAAATTGATCAAAATGGGAGAGAGGCACGGTCATAATGAATCTAGACAAAGCTACGGGCAGATTTAAGGACCAGAAATTGATTACTCGAATGTTATGTAACCGAACCCCAATTACCGTTATCCTTTGTAACGCCTCATTAATGTCATAATTAGTCATTAATGAGTAACCATAGCAAGAGTCGTACGTTATAAGAATCTCCTATATAAGGGAGGGGAATACAACTTGTAAAGGCATCTGATTCTCGAATACAATCAACTTTGATTTTCTATATTTCTGCAATATTGTCGATTATTCATTTTTCTCCATTACCTTGATTATCAGTAACCCGTATTCATCTTAAAAATAAGCTTTAGTCAAAGGGTCTAATTCTTTGGTTAAAAAATAATACGGACCTACTCAAGGCCTCAAAACACACATAACAACATCAAAACGATGAATCACACCTGAAATCGGAATCTATGAACTTTGAACTTTAAATTTCTAAAACTCGCGTCGAAACATATCAAATCATCCCAGAATGAACCCAATTTTGCACACAAATCCCAAATGACATGATGAAGCTAATACAATTCCCGGAACCACAATCTGAATCCGATATCCTCAAAGTCAACTTTCGGTCAAACTTATGAACTTCCAAACCTGCAAATTTCCATTTTTTTCAAACTTGTGTCGAAACCTTCTAGAAACATCCAAATGCAGATCCGGGCATACGCCCTAGACCAAAATCACTATTCGGACCCAATGGAACCATCAAAACTTGGTTCCAGGTTCAAATTCATAAAAAGTCAAACTTGGTCAACTCTTTCAACTTAAAGCTTCAACACTGAAATTCGTTCTTCCAAACCGATTTCGAATAAACTGAAAACCAAAACCGACGATTCACATAAGTCATAATACATCATACGGAGATACTCATGCCCGTAAACTACCGAGTGGAGTGCAAATGCCTAAAATGGTCGGTCGGGTCTTTACATTCTCCCTCACTTAAACATACGTTCGTCCTCGAACGAGCCAAGAGTTGTTCCCAAAACTACCAAACCGCCGTATATATTTACCATGCACATACCCGGGGGTGATCCCACGTCAACCTATTCCATATAGGTCTGATAACACAACATAACTGAAATTTCTTAATTCAACCTAGCCCATAAGCCTTTGAATCCAAATTTTCCAACATCCGGAATTTTTAATAAGATCTGAACAAGTTGTGCCAAACTGCAACCGTAACCCAAGATACAATCAAATGATACACCACATAACTCAAATATCCATAGAAAAAATCTTCGATCACAGTAACTGCTAAGAACAATCCAATCCCGGTAATAAAACTCATACCTAACAAAACCTCATTTTAAAACCTTTGTACACTGCCGATAATGAAAGAATGCGTGGAAACTAATAACCATTCATCAAATCAACAAGCCGTGGAGCTCCCTCACCTTCAACAAGAACTATAGCCAATTCCTAAGCCGACTTATTATATTATCCTTCCAAATATACCGCAATCAAATCCGATAGCACCCATCCTAGATACGACGACTTCATCTTCACGGATACCAACTACTCTACTAATACACAACACCAATCCTACCCAGAGGCTCGAACCGTGCAATCAATGCACCAATAAACAACAATCCAAATGTACTCAATAGTAAAAATGACTCAATCAAGAGAACCGTCCTGTAAGGTCAACGGGTACCCAACCACACAATGCTAAGAACCCATCACACACACCGTAGAACCATCACCCGAATCTAACACAAAGGTTCATACCTAAACATAACTCCGCTGTAATGCGCGACTCCACCCAAACGCTAGTCCGTATCATATACCTTGAGCCACCCTGCTCAAAATCAATAACCATGCAAAATTTGACATCTACCCGAAATGCATTACTATAACCACGGAGAATCAGATGACACAATGCCACATAAAACCCGAAAGAACATAACCAATATGCCCTCAATCATGCAATACCCAATTACTCATCTCGCTCAAATTCCGCTATAAGACCACAATAGAACCGCACCACGTGTGCCTAAAACCAACGAATCACAACTCCTCGTAGCATAGAAGAGTAACTCACAGAAAATTCTAGAACAAGAATAAGCTCAACAATAACTGAATGACACATTCCTTAACAATAGCATTATGGAACCAACCAATTCAACTCGGTGTAGAATACACATTCTAATTGGGACTACGAATGGACACCCAAATCAACTCCGGGCACCCACAAATAGATAAATAAACCTCCGAAAGCCCATAACGACTGAATCATAACACATACTATCATCTGGTTAGCTTCGACCACGACTTCACAGTCCACAACCATGAAACAATCTGCTCCTGAGAACTCTTAGTCTCCAAATCCATAGAACACACACAAATCACCATATCTGATCCCAATTCCACCGACATAATGTCTAACACATATCTCATAAAGGATCATCCCATGAGGAATACTTCTATAATTCTTCCGCTCCACATAGCAAAATTTGAATATCAGCAGTCGATCAACTAGGAGAGTGCCGCAGTACCAGTGAAGTATCCATAAATCAAACACATTGCCCTTCTGAAATCATACCAGATAGTAATATCATTTACCTAGTCATATGAAATCATCCATGTTGCCTACGAATTTCATGACCATCCCTTCAAAGCTGAACTGTGACCTTGCACATGCAAATCTCGAATCCCATACGACACACCGCATCTACCATGCCGCCATATGAAAAATATGAGAACTTCATAGTCCACTCTGAGTCACAAGAAATTACATACTCAATTAGCCAATGACCTTCCATTTGATTTCATCCCGGAGAAAATCACAATACACAACATGTTCCGCATACCGGTAGTAAATATACACCTAGAACCGTGGTAGTAACCATCGAGAACTCTTCGAAACCCATTTGCACATAATCAAGCCATCAGAACTAAATCTCTCTAACTCAACCAGGCCATGCAAGTCACCAAAACCCAAGAGCATTGCCACGAAACACCTGTAGAGACTATCCACGTCCATAAGTAAAAGAACCAATCATACCCATTACGGTGTTGATCCAGTCTACTACGAAGCTGTCCTATTTCTCCAAGTTCTTTCAAAATTGCCTTCAAATTGATACTTCTCCTTGCTAGAACACCACGATCCCTAACCAAAATTCACCACACAAGAGACCCTAGTATAAAACCACAACGCCCTGAGGCCCAGAAGCCGCTGACTTCCCTCTTAAGCTCCCCAAAGCACCACAACCGAGACACCCACTTTAAAAAAACTATTTCCTTCACATCCTTGATACCGAATACATAATCCACAATTAAAATACCACAAGTCTTGACACCGTCAACTCTTAGTTTCTAGCCATATACAAATCTTGAAAATTCCAAATCGCTACCTTTAAATCTTGAATACATTCGAACCATCCCGAGAGTCATGCACTCTTCTCAAATCTCAATTAAACCGACCAAACAGACCAAACGGCATGTGCCCATTATCATACCAATGCCCAAGGGAGTAACCCACACTCCTAAGCAAACGAGCAAATTCTACTCCACGCACACTACTTCCTTCATGACTAACCACTCAATCATCCCATAGAGTGAGTCGTATCCTAAAATTCCATCACTCGAGTCATCCTCAATCTCAACCCCTGCAGTCATAATTGATGCACCAGTATTACCTCAAACCGAAACCCATACAACACATAATCAAGAAATCAACTCATCGATAGCAGACTCCCCCACTTGGCTTAGAGCCATAGATCAAAACACACAATAACTAACAATGCCCATACTCTATTACCGCCATAATACCGCCAATGAGATTCAACTAAATCCTTCTTGATCTCCTATAATACAAACTATCTAATACTTCAAATTATCTGCAAATATCGCATTCACCCTTGTAATAGTCAAGCCAACTTCCACGAGCGATCCAAACTCAAATTGCAACATATATCATTCACTGGTAAAAGATGACTCTCTAAAAAACATCATAGGGACCACACAACCTCAAGACACCTCGTGGAGGTAACCCACCTGCTTTGCCTCAAACTGACATCTCTCTATACTTTTCCACAGTTATAACTATTATGCAATCACTTAATCTTCCTGAGTCAGAACTCATAACATGACATAAAAATCTACTTTACTCCACAACTAAAGAACATGAGAGCTCCTTCATACACCCATAACTCGAGGCTAGACGCCAAATCAAGACAAAAATCAAACACCCAATACTCCTTACTATATCTCAAGTTAACTCTTCTCGTCATATTCGAACAATCTGAACACATCTCATAGTCACATCATACCCACCACATAGTCATACAATCACAAATTCCACTAATAAGGACTCCAACGGACATATAAGTCCCAAAAGCATGTGCTCACAAATTGAAATCTTCGTGCTCAAGCTACAATAAACACTCGGCCTAAATCCTCTAGACTAGCCCATCATCAGCACGCCAAAATCATATTTTGCACCTCAACCATGGAATCACAAGCGGTTGATGCACAACTGATATCTAGCGCTCATGTGCGCATACGAATGTGTGGAAGGAATTCAAAAAGTTACGCTTCAAGCTGAATCAATGCCGCACGAAGGAAAGAAATATGGGAAGTATATTCTAAATTCCATGTAGCCTCTCGAAGATAGGTATGGATGTCATCATATCGATCCGGAAGACTCTACAAGACACTTGCTCATTACTTGTAGAACCTATGAACCTAGAGATCTGATACCAACTTGTGAGGACCCCAAATCCACTAGTCGTGATATCACCTAACCCAACCCGTTAGATAAGCCAACTAGTAACTATACAATTCCAATGATATTAACAAGACAAATGAAAAATAGTAATTTACAGAATTTTATACATTTACCAAGGATTGGTAGTACAAATCATGAGCTTCTAAGAATCGAATTTACAAAGCTGAAATGAAATACTACATTGTCTGTTTGAAAAGTACATAAACAGAGTTTTATAGATCTAAAGCTACCACGAACAAGGGGCAGCTACAATCGGGACGCATGTACATCTTCAATCTAGCTCCCATCGAACACAGAAACGTCAGTAGCCAACATCTGCACGCAAGGTGCATAAGTGTAGTATGAGTACAACCGACCCCATGTACTCAGTAAGTAACAGACCTAACCTTAAGTTGAAAGCAATGATGAGCTAACACAAGGACAGGTTCAATACAAAAATCCCACAACAGTTTATAACAACATAAATACAAGTATAAAAGAGGTATCTCAGAAGTAAAAATGTTCAGTTCTTTCACAGTTCCAGAAAATGGTCATGCTTTTCGAGTATTTCAGTGAAAACCTAAATCTTTTAACGAAAATTCCAAAACACAAGTAAGTTTGAAAACTGTAATTTTCCAAATACCCTTTCCACAATAAATAAGATGTTTCATTTTCTTTCCAGATAGCAAGTGTGAAACACCTCTCTATGCCCATATATCAATGTGTGTAAAAAGTCATGAATGACGTGATACCGTACATCATGAGGAAAATGCATATCTATGCCTGTATGTCATGTGTGCATGTCAATGCCATGTATCTCAGAGATGAATCATGTACACACACTCTTAGAGTACTCAATCTCACTGTCTCACACTTTTCACTCATCATGCTCAACCACTCAGTACTGTATATGGCCTATACAGCCCAAGGAAGATCTATCCCGGAATATATACATCACTGACCATCAGTCACTCAGTACCGAGGAGGTCCAATCCGGCCCCATGGAGAAGATCCATCTCCAGGCATATAAATTCTTCAGACAAAACCCATGTCCAGGGAAGATCCATCCCTCAATATTATAACCCGCGCTCACTGGGGGTGTCTACAGACTCCAGAGGGGCTCCTACGGCCCAAGCGCTATCATAAGCCAGATCCAGGCATAAATCAATATAACATGTTGCGGCGTGCATCCCGATCCTATAACTGTCACTCATAATCAGGCTCTCAGCCTCACTCAGCCATCAATCTCTCCAGCCTTACTCACGGGCTCATAATGTCATGAAATTAGTCCGACAACAATAATATGATGTATAAATAAACAACAACTGAGACTAAGATATGATATGAATGCATGAATATGACTGAGTACGAAATATCAATGAAATCAGTGAGATGACTGCAAGAAACGACCACTATGGGTCCTAACAATATCAACATAAAGCCTAAACATGATATTTAGCATGGTTGACAGCTCAGTTACTTTATCACATGGTGAAAACACATATATCAACAAAATAGGGCCACTATATAGTGCCATGAAAACAACGGAGTCACAATTCACAGGGTGCACGCCCACACGCCCATCAACTAGCATGTGCGTCACCTTAATACCAATTACATAACACGTAATTCGGGGTTTCAAACCCTTAGCACTAAGTTTAGAAGAGTTACTTACCTCGAACAAGCCAATACTAATGCCCAGCAAGCCAAACGATGCTCCAAACATGCCGTCCCGCATGTACCAACCCCCGAACAACTCGAAACTAGCCAGAAGCAACTCAAATACATTAACTAATGCTAAAGGAAACAAACCCAATCGATTAAGGTCGAATCTTTAATCAAATTCCCAAAATCGACCAAAAGTCAAACCCGGGCCCGCGTCTCGGAACCCGACAAAACTCAAAAAATACGATAACCCATTCAATTACGAGTCCAACCATACTAGTTTCACTCAAATCCGACAGAGAATCGATGTTCAAAACGTAAAAATTCACTTTATGTAATTTTAGAAAAAACCCTCAAATTTTACTTTGAAATCATCATTCAAATTCCAAAAACGAAGATGGATTCATGAAATATAACCAAAATCGTATATAGAACACTTATCCCAATCCATATGATGAAACTCGCCTCCAAAAATTATCCAAATCCGAGCTAAAATTTAATATAGATTGATGAAATATAATCAAAACCGAGTACAAAACACTTACCCCAATTCATATGGTGAAAATTGCTTCAAGAATCGCCACAATCTGAGCTCCATAGCTCCCAAAATTTAGAATTGGCTGAAACCCCTCGAAATGGAGTACTTTATAATTAGTGGGCGAATCAATGTAACGCAATCGCGAAGAAGAAATACACTGCCCTGCAAATACACTACGCAATCGTGTAATAAGTTATGCGATCGTGAAGCACGAACTGCTCAGTCCCGAAAAGAACCTACGCGAACGCGGCCTCAGGCTCGCGAACGCGATGAAGAAGCCATGAAGACCTGTCCAGCTCAGCTCTACAGTGCGAACGCGTGCACACCTACGCGAACGCGATAAAAAAAACTCAGTCTCAATTTTTCCCTTACGTGATTGCATCCCTGAGTCCGCAATCGCGAAGAACACTGGGTGCACCATACATCAGCAGAACCAGCAGTGAAGAATAAAGGGAAAATGATCTGAAATCAATCCGAAGCACGCTCGAGCCCCTCGGGACCCCGTACAAACATACCAACAAGTCCCATAACATAACACGGACCTACTCAAGGCCTCAAAACACACATAACAACATCAAAATGATGAATCACACCTCAAATCGAAATCTATGAACTTTGAACTTTAAATTTCCAAAACTTGCGCCGAAACATATCAAATTATCCCGGAATGAACCCAAATTTTGCACACAAATCCCAAATGACATGACGAAGCTAATCTAATTCCCGTAACCACAATCTGAACCCGATATCCTCAAAATCAACTTCCGGTCAAACTTATGAACTTCCAAACCTTCAAATTTGCATTTTTTTCCAATTTGTGTCGAAACCTTCTAGAAACATCCAAATGCAGATCCGGGCATAAGCCCAAGTCCAAAATCACCATCCAGACCTAATGAAACCATCAAAATTCCGTTCCAGGTTCAAATTCACAAATGGTCAAACTTGGTCGACTCTTTCAACTTAAAGCTTCAATAATGAAATTCGTTCTTCCAAACCGATTTCGAATAACCTGAAAATCAAAACCGACGATTCACATAAGTCATAATACATCATACGTAGCTACTCATGCCCGTAATCTACCGAACAAAGTGTAAATTCTCAAAACGACCGGTCGGATCGTTACAGTCACAACCCAAATCTATGTGACCAGCATCTACCACACTATCTTATCCGAGCGAATCAAATCATATGTTGCATTCCAACCATATACATAAAAACTAATCTAACTATGCAATCTCTTTGACAATCATACACATTTTCAAGTTAAAATAAAGAATTATTTTCGAATTCAAAATCTTATCTAAAGCCTTCATATTAATAATAAAATAAAATCAAATAAATATGTTTTCATGTATATCATATATAATCACATTACTACAACCCTCACAACTATCTATGATGTCTTTATACCATAGAATAAAACTAAATACTTGGGATAATACCTAACAAAAATAAAATAAGAAAAAATATGATAGCTACTATAAAATAGAAGTGGTGCATCATCATATGCCTTGGAAGAGTGTTATTCTAGTCCTATCCATACATCACATGTCATACCTCATTTTTTTCGATAAATTTTTGATTTTTTTTTATTAAACCATATGACACTACATATATAATACAACTTAAAAATACATAGTGATATTTTTACCGGCTTTTTCTCACAATTACAGATATACATCTATAAATAATCTCATGTATTAACTCGAAACATGCCTTTAGATTAAATATATAAAGAATAGTAAGTTTTAGTCAGCTTACCTCGCTTTTGATTAACCAATCTTAAGCCCCCAATTCTCTTTCAATATTTTAATATTGATTAAAATGCCCAAGCATCACAAACAAGTCAATATCTACAATTAGATATCTCAAATATATCAAAACATTACTCAAAATATTATCAATATCATTTAGGGTCCACAAGTTTGCTACAATCTTTCTACGACTTGAACCATCCAATAAATTCACTCATTAGCATATTCAATTTCATTATAATCATTTAATAATCAGTTGGAGTCAATATATTGTCACATCCCAACATTGGGAGGTGCGACAGGCACACGGTGTTCAAAGGCCCTTGCGAACCGGCCTCTATACTTACACGTTTCACCATAAAATTCTGGTCTAGCAAGGCCTTCGAGTAAACATATAAACGATCATGACTGACTGTGGAAGAAATTTTAACGTTGAATATATATATATATATATATATATATATATATATATATATATATATATATATTGACACACAGAAACACACACAATTGTTGCCAACAGGGTCATTACAATATTTACATACTTTCCAGCACTGGTCAATAATCCTCTAGAGTACATAACACATAACTTGGTCGGAACAGGGCCCCACCGTACCCAAATTGACTCGAACACACACTGCAATACCTATCGACTTCTAAAGAGCTACTCCGGAGAAGTGGAGTGCAACCAGCAGCTGAAAAGAACACCCTACTGTGGAGGAACATTATCGGGTCTATCTGTACCTGTGGACATGATCACAACGCCCAAAGAAATGGGCGACAATAGGAAAATGATATCGAGTATGTAATATTAAGAAGGCATGTAATTCAAGGACATCACATAAGAGATATAAATGTATCATTTTGACCTGAATACTAAAGAAGAGCGACCAGGGGCGTAACTGTGAAAACCATAAAACTTAAAAGTATGCAGGCCTTATAAAAGTTTAAGCCACTCAGGAAGACTATGCATCAAGTATAACATAATATTACTCAGCCACTCTTTGGGAAATACCATTTCATGTCGTACCCGGCTTCGTTGAGGACTTAGTAAAGTTTTATTCTTCCATCACATCATACTTGGACTCAGGAGGTCTCGGTCGTACCCAGCCACACCAAGGATCGGCATCCCACTGCACATCATTCTGAACATGCCACCGAACGGAACGCTAATTCTCAAAACGACCAATCGGGTCGTTACATTCTCTCCATCTTAAACAAACGTTAATCCTCGAACGTGCCAAGGAACATTCCGAGGTCATCAAATCAGTGAGTATACTTACCATACATATTCTGGTGGGTCATTCCACGTCATCCAATTCACATGACCCCGACAACACTATCTCAATTGAAGATTATTTCTTCTACCACACTAATAAGCCTTAGAACCAAATTTCTTACCATCTGACCATTACCAAAAAACTCGATTCCCACATCATTACAAGGTATCAGCCTCAACCACCTGTAACTACTCATGCCTACACTCACACAGTACAACCACACATCATAACACATCACACGTTTTCCTATAACAATGTCACTGATCACAACAACTGCCCACCATAATCGAATACAACACCGACAATTAGCCTCATCTCAATTAAAACCTTGTTTTAAACCTTCACAACACTGCAACAATGCAAAAGACATAGAGACCTCATAATTGTTCTCCCGAATCAACAAGTCACATTTAACTCCACCCGGGCACACACCTCCTAAGATAAAACCCGATAAGCACAACGCGACTAAGACTAAATATGCAAAGAGAAACACATAAGAGAAACTATCAAACAAGACCGACATGCACAACTCCCTATCAACTGCATACTATGAATTAATTCCACAAGGGAGAATCCAGTATATGAATAAATCACAAGGATCTCATCCTAATATAACTTCACCGTGGACCGCAGCCTGGTTCAAACATATCAAATCAAATAAAGCGCGAGGATCCCATCCTCATCTCTAAATCACAAGTAGAATACACATCATACCAACCAGAGCCTCCCACTAATTTAATTTCGCTAACAAAGTCACAACTCATCCTGAACTCCCACATTGGTAGAGCATCTAAATCACAAATCGCAACCAACCAACCAGAAATCACATCAAAACCTACCGTAAAGGGTAACAAAAGTCACTTCTTGTCTCATACCTCTATATAATGAATAAAACAAAACGATAGACACATGCTACCACTATAAGATCTCCCACCAGGGGTAAACACATAAGTAGAGTACAAAGCTCACCCATATGTGAATCATGATAGGAGGACTCACCTCGATAAGAAGTACCGAATCAAAATATGAATAGTTTTCCTCTATAACAAATTGAAACCATACATGTAACGACGCCATATGGCGTAGCGACCTCATCCATACTGTAGAAAGCATATCCATGGGCTAGGCCTCCCTCTCTAAGGCGCCCTCTTACTGCCTGTCCTCCACCCCTAACTGGCTGTGAAGGTGGAGTAACAACTGGAATGAAACTCATAGCTTAAATACTCTGTTGTGATACATATGTCCGAAGTCTGGTACAATCTCTCACCATGTGCCTGGTATCTCCACACTGAAAGCATCCTTTCTGCTGGCGTGGCTGTGGAAGTTGTCCGGTACAGGTACTTTGAGACCCATAAGTATCTCAAACACCGTGCGAAGCCTGAAATGAAAATTGGACTGGCTGACCCACAAAACCTCTACCATTGAATTCCCAACCCCAATGATAGGTACCAGTAGATCCTCCCGGTCTACCTGCCCTCTCTCCCCTAACCCTGCATGTCCTCTTTATATATCACGACCCAATCTTCCCTCCGTGAGGGGTCGCGACATCACCTAGTCTCTACAACTAGGTAAGCCTAACATTTTCGGAAAACAACAAAAATGAAACATAAATCTAAACATTAAAAGAAATGAAATAGTGATGGAAACGACGCTCAGAATATACAATAACAACTCTCAAAGTACATACAGAGTTTTCCAAAGACCCGTAACATCCACAGGCTTCTAAGAATTTCCTATATATTCTATACATCAGTATTTAGAAGTAGTAGAAGAAAAACTACACAAAAAGAAAGAAGGGGACTCCTACGTATGCGGATGCGTCAGATGTACCTCGAAGTCTCCACATCAGCAACATGTGTACGACTAATAACATGGTTGGAATGATGTACCTGGATCTGCACATAAAAACATGTCCAAAAGAGTAGCATGAGTACACCACAATAGTACCCAGTAAGTGCCAAGCCTAACCCCGATCGAGTAGTGATGAGGTCAGGTCAGGCCCACCGGGTAAATAATAAATAAAGCAGAAAATATACAGTATGAAATAGACTGGAACGAAGCGAAAGGAAACACAACAAATAATAGTTCAAAACACACAGTAAACAACAACAAAGGATCTCTTGATATACCGTCTCGTAGTCCTAAAATAAATATGCAGGGAGAACTCCTGAGGTACCGCATCCTATTCTCAAAAGTAAATGTACAGGGAGAACTCCCGAGGTACCGCCTCGTAATCTCAAAGGTAAATATGCAAAGGGATCTCCCAAGATACCATCCCATAGTCCCAAAGTAAATATACAGGTCAAACAAATGAAGATAACAATTACAACAAGAGAATCTACAGTCTTAGGCTAAGTATAAGTAAAAAAGGAAGCAAGAATTCACTAAGCAGTCTGCAAAAAGTTCAGTTAAGCAATTAAGATACATAGACATGCTATTCTAGGCTAACAGTATAGATACACATTCTAGTACTCAATTAAGGTGAAAACAGGTAATTACTCAGTAAAATCAGGTTTTGCAATAAATAGCCCGTGTACGCACTCGTCACCTCGCATACATGGCGCTCACGTATCATAGCAGTACGAAATCCTAAGGGGATTTCCCCCATACAAGGTTAGGCAAGCCACTTACCTCAAACCAAGATCAATCAATCGTTAACAATGCTTTTCCCATGAATATCTGACTCCGAATGACCCAAATCTAGCCAAAATTAATTACATACCATAAATATATCTATAAGAAACTAATCTAATCAATTAAATCTAAGCTAAAGCAAGAAATTAGGAAATCGATCCAAAAAGTCTCCCTGGACCCACGTCCCGGAATCGAGTAAAAGTCACAAAATATGAACACCCATTCACTCGCGAGTCTAACCATACAAGAATTACTGGAGTCCGACCTCAAATTGCCTTTCAAAACTCGAAATTTTAGTCTATGAAGTTTTTACCACTTTTCCCCAAATACCTAACTCAAATCCCTAATTAGATGATGAAAATAGCAACGAATTCATGAAACATAGCCCAATCCGAGTTAGAATCACTTACCCCAACAACCTTCTAGAAGAAACCTCAAAAAATCGCCTCACGCTGAGCTCTCCAAGTCCCAAAATCGAAATGGGAATCAAACCCTCGAAATTCTCTTTTTCTGCCCAGCAATCTTGCTTCTGTGAGCCTTTAAGCACATGCGATGCCGCACCTGGGGAAATTCCATCGAAGGTGAGGAAATGACTAAAAAGACTTGGTCCACATCTGCGAGCAATGGAACACACCTGTGCGTCTGCTCCTGTGATTAAGCTCCCGCATCTGCGACCCTGCCCAGGTCGCCTATTGCGCTCATGCGACCCTTCCTCCGCATTTGCGGATGCGCAGACGTGGATCCCTTATCGCACCTCCGCTTATAGAACCTCTTGACTAAAACCACACCTGCGGCCCTTCCTTCTACACATGCAATTCCGCACCTGAGGTCTCCCAGCACAGGTGCGAAACACCAGAAGGCCAGAAATCTCAGCAATTGCCTAAGTCCAAAATTTCATCCGTTAAGCATTTGAAACACACCCGAGGCCCCCAGGACCTCAACCAAACATACCAACCAGTTATAGAACACCATACAAACTTATTCGAGTCTTCGAATCATATAAAACAATGCTAGAAACACAAATCACCCTCCGATTCAAACTTAATGAACTTGAAACTTGGAATTTCTACAACCAATGCCGAAACCTACCAAACCACATCCGATTGACCCAAAATTTTTCACACAAGTCATATTCATCATTACGGACCTACTCCAACTTCCAGAATCGGAATCCGACCATGGTATCTAAAATTCCACTACCAGTCAAAATCTCCAAAAATTTGACTTTCGCCATTTCAAGCCTAAATGAGCTACAGACCTCGAAAACACAAATTCGGGAAAGCCCATAAGTCCAAAACCAGCCAACGGAGCTAATGGAACTGACGAAACTACATTCCGAAGTCGTCTTCCAACAGTTTCGACTACAGTCAAAATCTTATGACTTAAGATTCCGTTTAGGGACTAAGTGTCCCAAACGCTCCGAAACCACAACAAGACCTCCCGACAAGAAACATAAGCAGAAAGAGATATGGGGGAAGCAGTAACCAGGGGATCGGGGCTATAAATCTCAAAATGACCGGTCAGATCATTACACTCTCCTGGTCCCACTCCCACATGCCCTTTATTCGATGAGCGATCTCTACCGCCTACTGAAATGGAACGTCCGACTCCAACTCTCGAGCCATGCTAAACTGGATATCATGACTTAGATCCTCAATGAACCTTCAGACTCGGTCTCTAACTGTATAAACCAAAGCAAGTGCATTTATAGACAAATAACTGAATCTAACGCCGTACTCTAACACTAACATAGTGCCCTGGAACAACTTCTCAAACTCCACACGCCATGCATCCCGAAGAGTCTTGGAAAAAACTCTCTCAAGAACTGAGTCCATGAAAGTGAAGCTGCATCGGCCGGGCTACCTAACTCGTACACTCACCACCACTGATATGTTGCTCCCTTAAGATGGAACGTATTAAAAGAAACCCCACTTGTCTCCACAATACCCATAGTGCGGAGAATACGGTGGTACTCCTATAGAAAACCCTGGGCATCCTCTGAAGCCAAACCACTGAAAGTAGGAGGGTAATACTTCTTTAACCTCGTAAGTCAAAGTTGTTCCTCCTTAGATGTTGCTACCCTAACCACGAGCTTAAGTGGAACAAAAAGTTATGCTGGCATGACCCCTGGAACTTGACCAACGTGGACTCGCTGCTCTAGAGTAAGGGTGCCAGAAGTCTGAGTTCCTCCCTCGCTCTGTGAAGTAGCTGGTGCAACCGGAATTAACCCCGCTTGAGCCAATGTGTCAAATATGCTCAAGAACTGTGCTATAGTCTATTGAAGTCCCGGGGTAGCAACAGGTGCTTCTGGTGCATGTCCCCCAACCAGAGCTGCTGGCGGCTCCTTAATTGCTGCTCTGACAGGTGCTCTAGCTGCGGTACGTGCTCCTCCTCGACCTCTGCCTCTGCCTCGGCCCCTAGAAATATCAGCTCTAAGGGCACCATCTTTAGTGACTGCAGGTCATGTTCTCACCGTCAGTGAGAGAATAAAATGACAAAGGCTCAAACTCGAGATCAATAATCTCGCACGATAGGAATGTAAGAAGTGAAGTCTTCCTAATAGTTTTGTAGCCTCGTGAAGATAAGTACGGACATCTCCGTACCGATCCGCAAGACTCTACTAAACTCGCTTATGACTCGTAGCACCTATGAATCTAGAGCTCTAATACCAACTTGTCACGAACCCAATTTTCCTCTGTAGGATGTCGTGATGGAACCTAGTATTAGGGACTAGGTAATCCTAACACTTACTGAACTAATGGCAAACTCAACCAAAAACTATTAAACATGAACAAGAATTTTCTATACAAAGCTTACAATCCCAAAACCGGTAGTACAAGTCATAAGCTCTACTGAGTTTATTAGAAAGTCTTCTAAGTACAACTGTTTTGGAATAGAAATAAACAGAACAAGTACAATATCAGAAGGTGACTCCGAGGCCTGTGAACTTGACGGTAGGTATACCTTGAGTCTCCACAAGAAAGTCCGAACAACTAGCTAATGATCAACCAACGCCGTAGTACCCGAATATGCACAAAAATCTACAGAAAGCGTAGCATGAGTACAACACAACGGTACCTAGTAAGTGTCAAGACTAACCTCGGTGAAGTAGTGACGAGGGACAGTCAATACACCTACTAGATCAAATAACTTGTACAAGTATGAATGTGAAACTGAACAATATCAGGATAAAAGTAAGCATGATAACAATAACAAACAATGCTCGAAAAAGGAAACTAAGAGCAACAATTAGCAGCAGGGAAACAAACAGGTAATAAAGCCGTGGAGTAAGCTGAATACAGTTAAAGTCCGATGAAACCAAATAGAGGGAACAAGTAATAATTCAATAGGAGAACCCGCTTCCACAAAATATTTGTTCAAAGATTTCCTTGAGGTACTTCACCTCATAGTCACATTTCACGGGTCCCAATTCGTGAACCATAATCACTTGGCAACTCATGCCCAAATTACAATACATAACCACACGGACGACTAACGTGCCAAGAGAGTGAAAATATCATATATCCGCACGAACAACTCACGTGCCAACAATAATAATGATTCATGACCACACGAACAACCCACGTGCCAATAGAACAACTCTCACCCAGAAGGTAAGTAAACGGGAGTACAAGTAAATGATCAATAACATCAGGATTCATCTTCTTCCACCGATATGGGTGATTAATTACGTGTATGCTTGTGCAAGTGTTATATCCCAATTCAAATAAAAAAGTAAGAGTAGAGACTATTAATGGCACATAAGAAACGATCGCCACAAAATGTACAAGGTATAACTCACACAAGATAGGGACACCACTACACAAATATCTACAATGACAATGCTCCCAAGTCATCAGAAATCATTCCCTGACGTAGCCCACATTGTCTCGCCACGTGCGCAATAATAAAGTAAATTCCCGCCTTGTCTCACCGCACGCGCACAATAATATTCTCTTCTTATATCGCCACATGCGTAAGCCCACATATATAGCCCACCTTGTCACACCGCATGTGCAAATATCCACAATAACAACAGCACATGCAACTCACGTGCGAACACACTGACAATCCTCTCAACAATACTATATGTGCCAAAACATAACAACACAATAAAATGAATTTAAAAACATGTGACCATATGCCAAAATATTTACTCAAAATAGTTTCAATACCACAACCACGCATAGCCCTCCGCTCAACAAGAATGAGTACAACAACAACAATGATAACACAAGCGTACGACAAGTAAATCAACACAAGAAACACCAAGAAACAGAAGAACGATCTCACAAAGAAAGACACAACAGAGAATAATGGTAATAACAAGAATAGCTCATCAAGGTAGAGATAATGTGTAAAAATGATTCGAGAAGAGTGCAATTCAACAATAAGAGAGATAACATATATCAATGACCCCAAATAAGAATATGTCAACAATGAAAGGGATAACAAAACTTCAGTTAAGGCAAAGCAATTACGGAAGAAATAATAATAACTTCAATTAAGGTTAAGCAATTACGGAAGAAATAATAATAACTTCAATTAAGGTTAAGCAACTACGAGAAAGACAACAAGGCAATAAAGAGGCAACACCTTCAATTTAAGGCACATACGAGTTTGATTGGCAACATGGGTAGAAAATGAATCAATCAATTCCAAATAAGACATGAAAGGTTGAATTTAGTAAATGGAGAATTTAACATGCTAAAACAACTTCACATATAATGAACATAAGAACTTAAGAGCCCTAAACGGTCAAATTTCCACAAATAAGCCCGAGTACATACTCGTCACCTTGCGTACACGGCCTTCACATGACACAGTAAGCACAAATGACTCAAATCATAAGGGGTAGTTCCCCCACACAAAGTTAGGCAATATACTTACCTCAAAGAAGCTAGACCGATACTCTAAAATGACCTTCTCGAGTGAAACAACCTCCAGACGGCTCAAATCTAGCCAAAGTAACTTCAAACTATAAATAAAAATCATAGGAAATAGTTCTAGTTACTAAATCTTCGGTCTTAAATCAAAACTAAAAAGTCAACCTAAAAAGTCAACCCCGGGTCCGCACCTCGGAATAAGGGTGGCATGTGGGCCGGTTAGGCTCGGTCCAGGCCCGCGAGCCTAAATGGGTAGTGGGCCTAAACAGGACTAACCGTTTAGGACCGGTACCAGGTGGGGTGGGCTTCCAGGTAGGGCGGTCCGTTGAAAAAGGCCCCCGAGAAGGGACCTTTTAGGCCCGGGACCGGTTCGACCGATCCTAAACGGGCTCAAACGGGCCCAACTGTAACGATCCAACCGGTCATTTTGAGTACTAGCGCGTCGTTCAGCGGTTTGAAGTCATGGGCAGCTCCATTTCAGGTATTATGACTCGTAGGCATGGTCGGAGTTGAATTTCGGGAAGTTTAGAATTAATTAGGAAAGAAAATTCTCATTTCAGAAGCCTTAAGTTGGAGAAATCAACTAAGATTGGAATTTTGGGTAAACGACCTCCGAGTCAGGATTTGAAGGTACCTCCAAGTTTGTATGATGATTTCGGACTTGGGCTTATGTTCGGATCGGGTTTTGGATAACCGGGGAGCATTTCGGCACATATTGTGGAAGTCAACATTTTGAAGATATTTCCTAAGTTTGGGTTGTAAGGCATTTCAGTGTTATTGATGTCTGTTTGGGATTCCGAGTTTGGGAATAGCTTTGTATGGTGATTCTGGAGTTGGGAGCGCGATCGGAAGTGAATTCAGATGTCCGTAGGTTATTGTGAAGTCATTTGGCTAAAGATAGAAATTTGAAGGTTTTTGAAAAATCTGTCCGGAAGTGGAAATTTGATATCGGGGTCGGAATGCTATTCCGGAAGTTGGAGAAGGTCTGTAATGTCAAATATGACTTGTGTGCAAAATTTGGGTCAATCGGACGTGATTTGATAGGTTTCGGCATCGGATGTAGAAGTTGGAAATTTCAAAGTTCATAAAGTTTGAGTTTGAGAGCGATTCGTGATTTCGGCATTGTTTGATGTGATTTGAAGCCTCGAGCAAGTCTGTGGGATGTTATGGGACTGAGTTATGTGATGGGACGGGGTCTCGGGGCCCTCGGGTGGATTCCGGTTTGTTAACAGATCAAATTTGAAGTTGGAAGAGGAGCTGGAGATACTGGTGTCTGCTGTGACCGCATCTGCGAGGATTTGGCCCCAGATGCGGAGCCGCAGGTGTGGCTTTGACGCTACAAGTGCGAGAGTGGGCTGGCTTGGCTGGGATCGCAGGTGCGATGGAATTTCCGCACCTCCGAAGGCGCAGATGTGAGCAATGGGTCGTAGGTGTGGATCCGGCTGGAAGAGAAGGAAGCCGCAGGTGCGAGGACTGGATCGCAGGTGCAAAAATCGGCCTGAGCAGAATGTTTAAAACAAGGATCTTGGTTCATTTTCTCATGTTTCTCTTGGCTTAGGCGATTTTAGGAGAGCTTCAAGAGGGGAATTTCATCATCAATGTCAAGGTAAGTTATTCCCACTCATCTCAAGTTAAGTACAAGGTATATGCATGGATTAAAACATGAAAAATTGTGGGAAAATTGAGAAATTTTGAAGAAAAACCTAGAAACGGTATTTTGGATTTCTACCATGAATTTGAGCATTAAATTTAGATTAAATTGTATATATGAACTAGTAAAGCTATGGGTAGAATATATTCTTCGAGAAATTTCAGATTCCGGGCACGTGGGCCCGAGGGCATTTTGGTTAATTCACTGAGCGGAGTTGAGAAATTATATAATTTGAATTGTTGCAAATATTAGAGTATATTTTCATTGATGTGTCGTTGATTGGATAGTTTTGGGACGTTGTGCGTCCATTGGAGTCGTCAGAAAGGGGCTTGGAAGCCGGTTATGGAACTTTGAAGCGAGGTAAGTCTCCTTTCTAACTTTGTGAAGGGGAATTGTCCCCCTAGGTGAACTAATTAAATATGTGCTATTATCTTTGGGGGCTACGTACGCACGAGGTGATGGGAGTCCGTGCGTAACTACTGATATGCTTATGTCTGGGTAGTCTAGGACCCACAAGCATGCCTTACTTGTTGTACTTATGATCTTGCCAGTAATATTGGACCGCTAATATAATCGAAATAGTAAATTGAATCTCTAAGAAGACTAGAGTTCATTTTCTTAATCACCCAGAAAGAGAGTTGATTCCTCTGTGGATAATTGTGTTCCTGATAAGGTTATATTATTGAATATTATTAAACTTGGAAAATGAGTTTCAAAACAAAGATTTAAATGCAAATTTTTTGGGTTCCTTTAAGAAGAATTTATCATTCTCTTGAGAAGTTGTTTTCTTGATAAAAAACATGTGGATTTATTACATGAATACGTGTACATATGAGCACCTGAGTCGCACGTATGATTCGCGAGCAGGCTAGCCTTATTATTATCATGTTGACCGCGTCGCATGATCGATTCGCGAGCGGGCAAAATAAATGCATCTATGGTTCAAGCCGTTCGACCTTTCAGCAGTGCACAATTTATTATTGTTGGTCCGCGCCGTTCCACCCTCTCATTGCTTGCGCATGATATTTACTGCGTATTTGCTGTGATTTTACATTATTACTGGACTGGAAATCTTAAGTTGTCGACTGAAATGACAGAGATTTAAAGTTATTAAAATTTTGAAAGAAGTTGTTCTTCCCCGTTGATTATCTGTTAAATGATTAAATCATCCATGTTTGATTAGTTGTTAGTAAAATGACAAAGACTTAAAGTGTTCAATGTAGAAGGGTTGACATTAATTATTCCTGATCTTAATAAATTGTCTATGACATCCATGCTTAGTGTCTCACTTGAATATACTAAATTTACATATAGCAAGTGTCTAATTCGACCTCTCGTCACTACCTCTCTGAGGTTAGGCATGCGACTTATTGAATACACGTTGTTTTCGTAGTCATGCTACACTTGTTGTGCATTTTTATTGCACAGGTACTTTCACAACGATGTGGCTGGTTTGGAGACTTAGGCGAGCTGTATCATCCGGAGGCGATCCGCAGCTGACAGAGTCTCCCTCGTATTGTATTCATTTTTGTTTTAAATTCCATTTGTCCAATTTGTATCTCGAACAAGCTTTGTAATGATTGTATAAATTCTTAGAAATTGCTCATGCACTTGTGACACCGGATTTTGGGATATGTGTATGGGATGTATTTTATAAAAATGGAATATTAAACTGTCGTATTTACCTAACAGATTTTTGTTTAGTTATTACGTAATAAGTTAAAGGTAACGATTTCAAAAATGTTAAAATAGGAATTTATTTCAACTAAATAATGATTGGCTTGCCTGATGATGGTGTCTGGCGCCATCACGACCTTAATAGATTTTGGGTCGTGATACCAACGACTTTTTTTTAAAAGAAATTTTTTAATCCAGATTATTTTCTAGCCGTTATTAAAGTTTAAAAAATGGTCGTTTGACCTGCAAAAATAGCCGATAAATAGCCAATTAACCCTCACCCCCACCCCACTTTGTTTTTTAACCCCAAACTTTTTATAATTATACTTTTTCCTATTTTAAACTATAAATACCCTTTCATTCTTTCATTTTTCTCACAAAATCATCAATCTCTCTCTAATTTTCTTCTATAATTGCTTACTTTATTGTTGTAATTTGTGAAAAATTATGAAGATTGTGAATTGAAGTATTCAACAAGTTGTTTGTCAATTCGGTAAACTTGTTCAAATTCTTAAGTTTTAATATTATAATTTTATTTATTTTACTTTGTATAATTATAATTAAGATGGCCTATTATTTTAAAAAAATATTTAGTAAAAGTAAGAAAAAATCCAATATTGGTGAATCTAGTGGCCAAGATGTTCCTCCTCCACTTCCCCCAGCTCCCCAACTCAAACGGGTTACCCGTCCTACACTTGCTATTATTGATAGTGATAATACTTTATTACAATTGATCGATAGTCAATTTTATCATGATATTGCTCCAGGTGAACAATTAAACCATGAATATATGAATGCTCTTTATGATAATCCAACTATTGATGAAAATGATGAGAAAAATATAGATTTTGATGAAACTCAACCAGATGACGATATTGTAATGACCCAAAAGGTCATCCTGTATATTTCTAGTTAATTCTGTGTTCCGAGGTCGTGAAACACCTTGATTTGCGTGTAGCCGGGAAGCCTTTATGTGAAAAACTGATAAAAATGATAGTTTTGTGTTAGAAATTTGAATAAAGTTGACTTCGGTCAACATTTTTGGTAAACGGACCCGGACCCATGATTTGACGGTCCCGGAGGGTCCGTAGGAAAAAATGAGACTTGGCGGTATGCCCGGAATCAAATTCCGAGGTCCCAAGTCCGAGAAATAAATTTTTAAAGAAAATTATTTTCTGAAAAATATAAAGGTTTCTGAAAATGAAATTTGAGGTGAAACCTGTGGTATCGGGCATGTATCTTGGTTGCGGAGCCCGAAAAAGGTTCAACATGTTTTATATGCGTTATCTGTGAAATTTGGAAATAAACGGACTTAGTTTGACGTGATTCGTACCTTAAATGCAAAATTGGATGTTTAAAGAAGCTTTGAGAAATTTCATTGATTTTGGGGTTTAATTCGATGTTTATGATGTTATTTTGGTGATTTTATTACTCGAATAGGTCCGTGAAATATTTTTGAGGTTGTGTGCATATTGAGTTTTGAGCACCCGAGGGCTCGGGTGAGTTTCGGGTAGGTGTCGGGGTGTGAAAACATAGAAAATTCTGGTATTTAATGCATTTCTGGTGTCCAGGTATTTTACCCTATGCGAACGCACTCAAGGGAGTGCGAACGCACAGGGTTATAGAGGTTTGGGGGGTCTGGGTAGGAATTACTTTGTGCGAACGCACCATGTCAAGTGCGAACGCGGAGGGCTGTGTAAGACCTACTGTGCGAACGCGGAGGGCTGTGTAGGACCTAGTGTGCGAACGCAAGGGTTGGGGTGCGAACGCATAGTGGTAGAGGGGACCTGGGGGGGGGGGTAGTAATTATCCTGTGCGAACGCGACACTTAGCACGCGAATGCATAGGCATCCCCTGTTAACCCTGTGCGAACGCAGAGTTTTGGCCGCGAATGCACTATGTATTTTTGCCCAATTATTTTAAGTGTCAAAAACATAATTGAATTGTTTAGCATTTATTGATGTTATTGGGTCAATTATGTCTAGATATGATTGTTTTAGAGTCGGATTCGAGAGGAAAAGCGGTGCTAGAGGCTTGATTTGGATTCTTGGAGTCGAGGTAAGTATCTTGCCTAACCTTGTGCGGGGGAACTACCCCTTAGGGTTGAGTCTTCCTTGTTGATTGTAGTCCGTGTATGCGAGGTGACGAGTGTGTACTCGTACTTATTTTCTATTAGATTGCCCTTTTAGGATTCGTAGATTCTTATATTACCTGTGTATGATTTGTAATTGTTACACTTGAATCCTTGGTGTTTAATTTCATTCCTTCTTGTTTAAATTAGAATTACTTGTTTTTGGATTCTTCGTTGGCTATTTGACTTTGCTTGACTTAACTGAATATTCTATTTCTCTTATCATCATGCTATATTTTCTTCGTAGCTTGCCTAATTGGCTATAATTAGTGTCATCTAGCCTTATAGTTGACTAGCCGTAGTTGGAACATCTATTCATTGGAGTCAAGCATGCATGTGAGTCTTACATTGTGATTTATATGACTATTCCCTTAAGTGACACTCAGGTCTAATTGTTAGACATTTATGTTATTGGTATTTCCTTGATGTTGCCTATTATTGGGCCTTTTGTTTAAGCTGAGTGTTATTCCGTGAAGTTAACTGTTTAGGTGAGATTGGTTATAGCTGTTTCCCTTACCGGGATGTTATGGTTTTAGTTACTGTCTATGCTGTTAATGATATGGTTTGTATTGTTGACTCCCTTGCCGGGATGTGATGGTTCCTATTACTGTTTATGTTATTAATGATAGTTATTTGTATTGTTGACTCCCTTGTCGGGATGTTGTGGTTTCTATTACTGGTTATCTGTTAATGATATTGTTTGTATTGTTGACTCCCTTGCCGGGATGTGGTGATTTATGGGTCATATTGTTGATTTTTACTTGCCAAACTATTGTTCTTGCTATTGTTTGGGTGAGAAAGAGTGTAAAGCACGAAGGGTGATGTCGTGTATAGTGAGGATGAGAGTATTAAAGCACGAAGGGTGATGTCGTGCCATGTTATGATATTAAAGCACGAAGGATAATGCCGTGTCGTGTTATGATATTAAAGCACGAAGGATAATGTCATGCCATGTTATGAGAGTAAAAGCACGAAGGGTGATGCCGTGCACTTGTTTTGGTGAGAATGAGAGTAAAGCACGAAGGGTGATGCCGTGCACTTGTTTTGGTGAGGATGCGAGTAAAAGAAGGAAGTGTGATGCTGTGCACTTGTCTTTGTATTTTATTTCGTTGTTCTAAATTTGGATATTCCTACTGATCTCTTACTACATTTATTGGAAAGATTTGATATTTCTCCTGTACGACATGGTAATTTCTGAGTTCCGGAGGATAAAACTTGAGGAGATTTTGAACAAGGGATTTTATTGAAAAGTGTTATTGAAAAAGAAATGGTTTGAAATGATTTTACTTGAATGACTTTTACATCGACGGTATATTTGAAAAGCACTAGTCTTGCCTAAAATGAGATTTGGAAGTCATTTATTGGGAAAGCATCTTTGAGAAGTTTCGTTGTAACGACCCGGTCGGTCGTTCTGTAGAATTTGCATTATTATTGCTGTTATTGCCTTGTCATAGGTTGGTTATACTGTTCATGATGTGCTACAGTTGGTAGGCTCGGAATCGGAATGGTTGTAGTAAGAAATTAATCATTTAGCCTTTAAAAATAGTCTTACAGTTGGAAAAGCCAACTGAGAGTTGACTTATTGGTAAACGACCTCGGAATGCGGATTTTATGGCTCGGATAACTCCGTTGCGTGACATTGGACTTGGGAACGCGTTCGGATTATAAATTGGAGGGTCTGTAGTTGAATGAGTCTTTAAATGGCGAAAGTTGGATTTTGAGGAGTTTGACCGGGAGTGGACCTTTTAATATCGGGTTCATATTCCGATTTCGTAAGTTGAAATAAGTCAATAATGGCAAGCGTGACTTGTGTGTAATTTTGAGTAATGCCTCTGTAATTATAAATTTTCCAAAAGACTCCAAATCCTTTTTTTTAAATGTTAAATGTTTCCTTGTTTTTGGTTAACAAGGAGATTTTAAAATTTCATTGTTGCCATCAGTAAAGAACACCTCAATTCCACTCTCTTTCAATAAAACCTAAACCAATATTGAAAAAAAAAAAGAAACTACAACCATCATAGAAAGAAAATCCCTTCTGCCGCCTCCCATAACTCATCATAATTGGGTTAGGTGGCGTCAACCTCCTCATGCTGTCTCTGAGAAATTTCATACGTTCTCATCGCCTTATCCACTGAAGCACATAGCTGGTTTAGGAGTTTTAAAGGAATTTCTTTGTATAACGTGTTGCTTGGGATATGATAAAGGTATTGAGACACTGGTCATGAAAGAGTTCGGGGAAAAAAAAAAGAATCATGGACATCAGTATATGTAATAAGTGATTTTGAAGTAAATCCTTATGTCGCATTGCCGAGCCGCTTTTCGAGACTGGAGATGGAGAATTTGTTATTATTGTAACCAGAGATCAATTTGTTATGTACAATTCTAAGGATGATAGCGTTCTGCAATTTCATTATCGTACACAAACCGATTGTATATATGTCAAGACGTATGTTTAAAGCTTGATGTCACCTCAGGAGTAGTACTGGTGTGATAAGCAACACAAAACGTTTGGGGAATTCAAACGCTACCACGTCGTCATGGGGTAGATTGAGTCGAGCGAGGGAGAATTGGTAGAGGAAAAGGCTAAGTTGAGTGTTGAGTTAGCTGAATCGAGGTAAGGATTTTGGACCCTATAACTCAATTATATGTGATTAAGGATAAAAGTATCAGTGTTTAATTTATGAAAATCAGTGGAAAAAAAATTGAGTTTAGGGCTTGAGATTAAGAGACCTTTTAGGGGTGATTTGAGGGGTCAAACGGACTCCGATTTCAGAGTTCTTTATATGTACGGACTCGTGAGATGATGAGAAACATGTAGTTATAAAAGTTTTTGAGTTTCGGGACGCGGGACCGGGGGTCGGGTTTTGGCTAATTTCGGGTTTTGAGCTAAATTTGGTACTTTTCAATTTGGAATTCATTTCTTAAGCATAATTTGATGATGAAAATATGAACTTGGTAGATTTGGAGTAATCATAGGCCAGATTTAGAGGCAAAGGCACCGCAGAATAGTATTTTAGCCGGTTTTGAGGTAAGTAACATTTCCAAACTTGGTTCTGAGGGTTCGAAACCCCGAGCTAAATGATTTAGATTATAATTAAGGTGACGCACATGACAAGTGACGGGCGTGCGGGCGTGCACCGAGTAATTGTGGCCTGGCTTATTCCTTGGCACCTCTTAAAAATCATGTTAAGTATAAATGCTAGACTTCACGCCGAAAATGCTGAGACCCGAGTGGTAGTATATTACTGTCTCATTTGTGATTATTTGATGTCATATACTCAGTCCTGTTATAGAATATCACTTCATATCTCAGTCTCAGTACTGTTAATTATATGCATACTTATCATTGTTTCGGGCTGATAGAGGCATCTATGATCCATGTGAGTGAGATTGAAGAGTAGTGACCGAGAGCCTGTTATTGAGACAGTTATGAGAATGGACTGCACACTGCAGCAATATTTAAATCATGCCTTCGTTGGCCTGATATGGCGCTTGGGCCAGTAGGGCCCCTCCGGAGTCTTTACACCCCCGGTGAGCGCATTGATGATGAGGGATGGATCTTCCCTGGACATGGATCTTGTCCGAAGTTGATGTTGTGTGAGGGATGGATCTTCCCTGGACATGGATCTTTTCCAAAGCTGATGTTATGTGAGGGATCGGTTTTCCCTGGGCATGGATCTTCTTTGAAGCTAATGTTATGTGAGTGATGGATCTTCCCTGGGCATGGATCTTGTCCGAAGCTAATGTATGTGAGGGATGAATCTTCCCTGGATATGGATATTGTCCGAGTGTTGTATTCCGGAGATGGACTTTCTCCGTGGGGGTTGGACTGGCCTTTTTCCTCAGTACGGAGTGACTATGGTCACCGGTGTTTATGCATATTCCGGATGGTACTTCCCTGGGCCTGAGAGCCATATATAGTACTGAGTGGACTTCTGTGGGAGAGTTGTGAGCACTATGTGCATTTTCACACTGTGACATGTTGGCATGTAGAACATATGGAGGTATATCTAGTATATTCTGTTGTTATTTTCTGATAAACTGTGAACATGCCTAAATTTTTGTAAGCTGATGATTTAATTATTGAGGTTTAGTCCGTCACTACCTCTCAGCCTATAGTTTGGGTTCGTTACTTCTGAGTTGGTGTACTTACGTGACCCCCTGCACCTTGTGTGCAGATCCAGGTACACCGGGACCCGGTAGTGGTATTGAGCAGTTGTCAGAGTTTTCATTGGAGTTGTCGAGGTAGCAGCTGGCGATCGCGACCTCGCCTTCTCTTTCTTATTCTACCTGTTGTTCTTTAGTTTGAGACAATGTTGCCCATTTCTCCTTTTCTTTTCTTTATGTTAAAGTAGCTCATGACTGAGTGACACCGGATCCGGGGTTGGAGGTTTAAATTTAGTTTTTCAAATATTGTTTTTAAACTTCAAATTCTTAGTATTATCAATAAATTCGTGTAAAATTGAATTTTTACTGAAAATTGAATTTTTCTTAGTTAAAAAGGGCGGCTTGCCTAGTTCTATGACAGGCGCCATCAAGACTCCGAAATTGGGTCGTGATATTCATATTTTGAAAGAACCTGTGTTTTACGTAATTCTCTCTATTAAATATACTTATATCTACTTTTGGAGAAAATATGTTTTCAAAGGAAACTCTTCCATACTAAAATGATTTTTATTTGCAAAAGTTTTTCATATGAACTGTTGTATAAATATTTTCACCAGTATATGGATTTTAGTGGCTAAGGCCCGATGTGAACAAACCGATGTAGAGTTGAGTTATTGGTGTTCTCTATTGTATTGTGTTTCCTTTCGGTTTAGCTTGTTTTGTTGTCCATCTTTCTGGGTAATTTTATGTTGTTTCGTGATTGATTTCAATAATTACCTTCCGCATTATATTGGTATTGTTGTAAATTATTCCGTCCAGTCTTAGATAGATGTAACGTTCGGTCATTTCTACATTCATGTTATTTATCTTGTAGACCAGTGGTGTCTTGACTTGTTCTCGTCACTACTCCACCGAGGTTAGTCTTGATACTTACTGGGCACTGCTGTGGTGTGCTCATACTAGACTTTTGCACATTTTTGTGTGCAGATGCAGGTATATATTGTAGTAGCTGTGTGGATGGTTACCGAGGAGACTCAAGGTAACCTGCTGCTGCGTTCGCAAGCGTCGGAGTCACCTTCTTTGTATTTATTATTCATACACTGTTGTATCTATTTCCAACAATTGTACTTAGAAATTGTAGAAGATTCGTAGAGCTTATGACTTGTACTACCGGTTTTGGGAAAGTTTGTACATCTTGTTGAGATTCTATATCAAGACTGTTAGTTTTCCTTTATTTATTGTTGTTATTTAGTAACTTCTAGTCTTACCTAGTCCCTAAGACTAGGTGCCATATTGATACCCAACGGAGGGAATTTGGGTCGTGACAAGCTGGTATCAGAGCTCTAGGTTCATAGGTGCTACGTGTTATAGGCGAGTTTAGTAGAGTCTTGAAGATCGGTACGGAGACGTCTATACTTATCTTCTAGAGGCTACGGAACTAATAGGACAATTTCACTTCCTTCATTCCTATCGTGCGAGTTTATTGATCTTGAAGTTTGAAATTATCGTTCCATTCTATCACCGATGGTGAGGACACGAGCGGCGGTTCCTAATGATGTTACCCCGGAGCAAGTGTTGCAAGGGTCAGAAGATAGAGGCCAACGAGGAGCACGTGTCGCAGTTAAGATGCCTACCAGAGCAGCCGTTGAGGAGTCTCCAGTAGTTCTTATTGGCGAACAGGTACTGGGGGTGCCTGTTGCTATCCCGGACTTCATGAGACCTGAGCGCAGTTTTGAGTATAAGTGGTACATTGACTCAGGTAGGGTTGATTCTAGTGCACCGATTGCTTCACAGATCAGGGGAGGAGTTCAGACTCCCACCGTCTACCCTCCAGAGCACCGAGATCACATTGTTCAGGTACCCGTTGACATGACAGCACGACATGTGGTTTCAGTTCAGCCCGTAGTTATGACAGTAGCCTCAGAGGAAGAATACCTTGGACTTGAGAGTTACAGAAAATATCACCCTTCTATCTTTCAGTGGATTGGCGGCAGACAGTGCCAGGGGTTTTCGGGAGGAGTGTCACTATATTCTGCGCGCTTTGGGTATTGTGGAGACGAGCGAGTTTGTTTTTGTCATGTCTCAGGTTCAGAGTAACAATTGGATCACTGGTGGCGGCATATGAGTTGGGGTCACCTGACCGAGTTAGCTTCACTAGCATGGATTCAGTTTTCGGAGATGCTTCGAGGGAGGTTGCACCTCAGTTCCTTCGGGATGTACGGTGCACGGAGTTTGAGTAGTTGCGTCAGGGCTTTGTGTCACTATGGGAGCATGCTGTTAGATTCAGTGAGTGGGCCAGACTTTCACTTCGCTTGGTTGCTTCAGCTGGGAGATGAGTCTGTAGAGTCATTTAGGAGATTCAGTCCTGATGTTCAGTTTAGCGGGACTCGAGAGTTAGAGTAGGATGCCTTGTTTCAGCAGTTAAGAGGGATCGCTCGCCGGTTATATAACATGTGGGACCGGGAGCGAGAGGACAGACGAGATCAGGGAGAGAGTTTAGGGAGGCAATAAGGCCTCGTAGATCGGAGGAATCTACTAGTTCGTATTATGGAGGCAAGCTACGACACAGTAAAGGCTTTGTGGGTCAACCAGTTCAGTTTGCATTACCAGCTTCGCATGGCATTTTAGGTACTCATGGGTCTCAGAGGGTTCGTATTGTGTGTTTTTCCACAGCCATGTCGGCAACAAGATTGTTTTCAGTGTGGAGATGTTAGCTACAGGGTGAGAGATTGTTCCAGGATTCAGGTAGGTATGTGGTAGTTGGGTATTCAGGTGAGTAGAGGGCCCCTAAGAGGGGGAGACCCGACCTATTGTTGTGTTTCATATAGTAAAATAGAGGCCGTTGTGCCAGATATCATCACTCAGGTATGTTTTGATGTGTTACACAGGGGCACCAATTGTATTTCATTATAGTTCTGCTGGTCGGGACGAGTTCCCTTAATTGTTGTTTCATTTATGAGTGAGTTCCATGTTCTGCACCCCATTGTGTGTTTGCTCATGATGGGAGATTCTATGAGTGGTAGCCCGTGTCTATCGTTGTTTATTTCATTCTTGATAGTGGTGAGACCGGAAGTGAGTCCTTGTTGTTCTTTGTGGTAAGCTTTATGTGATTTTCCTAAATACTTGCTTAAGAGTTGTGATTTGATATTCCATCGAGATGTGAGATCAAATAGCGTTATGATTTTATCAGCTGAGATGAATTAGTGGAGGAATTTCAATTGGTATGATACATTTTCGGTATGTGATTCTGTAACGACCCGGCCTATCGTTACGTAAAAACCTGAATTTTTACTTTTATTGACTTGTTATAGATTGGTTATTCTATTATTGAGGTGTTAGAGTCGATAGGCTTGAACTCGGAATGGTTAAATGAGAATTCAGTAACTTAGTCTTTAAAATATAGCCTTATAAAGGGAAAAGTCAACTGAGAGTTGACTTATTGGTAAACAACCTCAGAATGCGGATTTTATGGCTCGATAGCTTTGTTAGGTGATTTGGGACTTAGGAGTGTATTCGAAATATTTTTGTGATGTCCGGTGTAGAATTAGGCTTGAATTGGCGAAAGTTAGTTTATGGAGATTTCCGGACGGCAGTGGAAAATAGGCTATCGGGGTCGGAATGGAATTCTGACAGTTGGAACAGGTTCGTAATGCCATTTTGGATATGCCTGCAAAATTTCAGGTTAATCGGAGTTGTTTTGGGTAGTTTCGGCATTCTTGGAGGATTTTAGAAATTTCAAAGTTCTTAGGCTTGAATCCAAAGTAAATTTGGTGTTTTGATGTAAATTTTGGTGTTGTGAGAGTGCAACTAAGTTTGAATGATGTTATGGGATGTGTTGGTAACTTTGGTTGGGGTCCCGAGGGGCTCGAGATTAATATCGAGTGATTAACGGGCATTTTGGCCTTAGGAACATACTGAAAAATTTGGTGTCCTGTTGGTGGTGTCCTTGTACGCGATTGCAGAGATACATTCGCGATCGCGTAGTGCAAATTGTGAGGGGAAGAATGTTACTCTCTGCGATCGCATAGGTGTGTTCGTGATCACAGAGGTTAAGCAGGTTGAGCAGTGCGGTCGCGTGAAGAGTGTTGCGATCGCGTAGGGATAAGGCAGGCGCGTGGGGGCGAGGTCGATTGGTATTCGCGATCGCGTGAGGAGAGCTACGATCGTGTGGGGTTGGAGAGTGCTGCTACGCGATCGCGACAGAGAGTCTACGATCGCGGTGATTGAATCACTGGGCATAATTAATTAAACCCTTCCGCGACTTAACCCTTATTTTACACCATTCTTGTACGGGAAAAAGCTTTGAGGACGAATTTTGAAGAGGGAAGTCTTTGTTCTTCATAGAGGTAAGTATTTTGATTACAAAAACTCGATCATGGATGATTATAGAACATAAAACCAGTTTAAATTCATGGTAAACAGTAGAAAAATGGGATTTTGGGGCTTGAGAATAAGAGACCTTTAGGGGTTGATTTGAGGGGTCAAACGGACTCCGATTTTGGTGTTCTTTATATGAACATAATCGTGGGAGGATGAAGAACACTTTTCCGTAATGAGTTTTGGGACGCGGGCCCGAGGGTCGGGTTTTGACCGATTCGGATTTTTAGGTGAATTTCGATATTTTCAATTGGAAATTGTTCCTTAAGCATAGATTGATGATAATAACCTAAACCTGGTAGATTTGGAGCACTCAGAGGTCGAATTTAGAGGCAAGGGCATTGCAGAGTAGTGTATTAGCCGGTTTTGAGGTAAGTAACGCTTCCAAACATGGAACTGAGGGTTCGAAACGCCAAACTAATTGATAATTGATGTTAATTAAGGTGACGCACCTGCCAAGTGATGGGCATGCGGGCGTTTACTGAATATTTGTAGCCTGGATCATCCCATGGCAATGTCTATTGGTTATCCCATATTGATATTGTACTGTGAAGGTTGTAATTACCTGAAACGAAATAGAAATCATGCTAAGTATAATTGTTAAGGCTTCACGCCGGTATGCTTAGACCGGAATGGTTGATTATTGGTGTCTCTATCTGTGATTATTGCTTTCATGTACTCAATCCTGTTATAGTATATGTTTCATGCCTCAGTCTCTTAAGTTGCTAGTTTATTTATGTTATCATTGGTTTGCATTGCATATGTTAGAGCATTCTAAGTGAGACTGGAAGGTACTGATTGAGTGAGTCTTAGAGCCTAGTTTGAGACAGGTATGAGGTCGGACTGCGCACCGCAGCGATCTTGAAATCATGCCTTCGTTGGCTTGATATAGCGCTTGGGCTGAAAGGAGCCCCTCCGGAGTCTATACACCCCCAGTGAGCGCACAAATATTTCGGAGATGGATTTCTCCGTGGTTGTTATGTTTCGGAGATGGATTTCTCCGTGGTTGAGATAGATTTCTCCGTGGGGATGGATCAGCCTTTTTCTTCAGTACTTAGTGACTGTGTCACTTGTGTTTATGTAATATCTGGGATGGACGTCCCTGGTCCTGAAGGACGTATTCTAGTACTGAGTGGACCACCTTATGAGAGCTCGATTAATGAGTACACATCATTCATGATTCCATATGCATTCATGCTAGTATGCATTGTTACAGACATATCTTGATACATCGTATTTATTACCTGCTATATTACTGTCATGTGCAATTTATATACTATTGTTTGAATTGTCAGAGGTTTAGTCCGTCACTACGTCACTACCTTTCAGCTTACAGTGGTGCTTCATCAGGACACGGTCCCCGTAGCTCTCATCCGGACCGTTCCTCATTCAGTGCACTTCCAGCCTAGAGCTCATCTCGGCCACCATCAGTTCAGGGTTCCTCAACACATGGTTCTTCTAGTAGCTACCCGGGTCCCTGGGATTCCCTTCAGTCCCTATCGCCAATTGCTGGTAGAGGTTGTTTCGAGTGTGGGGATCTGGGTCACATCAAGAGCTATTGTCCCTGCCTTACTGGTAGTTCATTTCAGCATAGGAACCAGCCTCCAACTTCAGCACCAGTTACTACACCACCCGCTCAAGCAGCCAGGGGTGGAGGTCAGTCAGGTAGAGGCTGCCCCTGAGGGGGAGGTCGGTCAGGTGGAGGGCAAGCCCGTTTCTACGCACTTCCGGGCAGACCAGATGCCATAGCTTCAGATGTAGTGATTATAGGTATTATCTCAGTATGTCACCGGGATGCTGCAGTATTATTTGATCCTGGTTCTACGTATTCATATGTTTCTTCATACTTTGCACATTTCTTGGATACACCCCGTGAGTCCTTGTTATTAGCTGTTCATGTGTCGACCCCGGTGGGGGATACTGTTGTGGTAGATCGGGTGTACCGGTCTTGTATTATATCTATTGGGGGTCGGGAGACCCGGAAAGATCTATTATTACTTAGCATGGTTGACTTCGATGTGATTTTAGGCATGGATTGGCTATCTCCATACCACGCGGTTCTCGACTGTCACGCCAAGACCGTGACCTTAGCGATGCCTGGATTGCCAAGAATTGAGTGGAGAGGTTCGGTGGAGTACGTTCCTAGACGGGTGATTTCCTTTCTGAAGGCTCATCGTATGATTGGGAAGGGGTGTGAGTCTTATCTGGCCTTTGTGAGGGATGTTAGTAGTGAGACTCCTTCCATTGATTCTGTTTTCGTGGTCCGTGAGTTCCCTGACGTTTTCTCAGCAGACCTGCCATGCATGACACCTGACATGGACATTGATTTTGGTATCTACCTATTGCCTGAGACCCAGCCTATCTGTATTCCTCCTTACCGCATGGCCCCAGCAGAGTTGAAGGAATTGAAGGAACAACTTCAGGAACTCCTACATAAGGGGTTTATTTGTCCTAGTGTGTCTCCTTGGGGTGCACCGATGTTGTTCATAAAGAAGAATGATGGATCCATGCGTATATGCATTGACTATAGGTAGCTGAACAAGGTTACGATGAAGAACCGATATCCTTTACCCCGTATTGACGACCTGTTCGATCAGCTTCAGGGAGCTAGGGTGTTCTCCAAGATCGACTTGAGGTCTAGGTACCATCAGCTGAAGATTCGGGATTCTGATATTTCGAAGACCACTGTTAGGACCAGATATGGCTACTATGAGTTTCTGGTTATGTCTTTATGGTTGACCAATTCCCCAGCCGCATTCATGCATTTGATGAACAGCGTGTTTCAGCCTTACCTTGATTCATTCGTTATTGTGTTCAATTATGATATCCTGGTGTACTCTCGTAGCCAGGAGAAGCATGCTCAACATTTGAGGGTTGTGTTGCAGAGATTGAGGGAGGAGAAGCTTTATGCAAGGTTCTCCAAATGTGAGTTTTGGCTTGGTTCAGTAGCTTTCTTGGGTCACATAATGTCTAGTGAGGGTATTCAGGTGAACCCTAAGAAGATAGAGGTGGTGCAGAGTTGGCCCAGACCGTCCTCAGCTATGGATATTAGGAGTTTCTTGGGTTTGGCGGGTTATTACCGTCGCTCTGTGGAGGGATTTTCTTCTATTGCTTCACCTTTGACCAGATTGACCCAGAAGGGTGCTCCATTCAGATGGTCCGATGAGTGCGAGGAGAGTTTTCAGAAGCTCAAGTCAGCATTGGTATTGACTACAGGTTTGGGTTCTTACACAGTCTATTGTGATTCTTCTAGAGTTGGATTGGGAGCGGTTTTGATGCAAGACGGTAGGGTGATTGCCTACGCGTCCAGACAGTTGAAGGTACATGAGAAGAACTATCCAGTGCATGATCTTGAGTTAGCTGCCATTGTTCATGCCTTAAAGATTTGGCAGCATTACTTGAATGGGGTACAGTGTGAGATCTTCACTGTTCATCGTAGCTTGCAGTATCTGCTAAGGCAGAAGGACTTGAATTTACGCCAAAGGAGATGGTTAAAGCTTCTTAAGGACTATGACTTAACTATCCTGTATCACCCGGGAAAGGCCAATGTAGTAGTCGATGCCTTGATTCGCAGAGCCAAGAGTTTGGGGAGCCTAGCTTACCTTTCAGTAGCAGAGCGACCGTTAGCACTTGATGTTCAGGCTTTAGGGGGACAGCTGGTGAGATTGGATTTGTCAGACCCTCCGCGAGTGGTAGCCATCATGGCTTCCCGGTCTTCTTTATTTGATCAGATTAAGGCACGACAGTATTATGACCACCACTTGTTAGTTCTTCAGGATAAAGTTCGTCAGGGTGATGCCCGGGATGTGACTATCGATGATGACGGGGTTATGAGGATGCAGGGCCGTATTTGCATGTCCAATGTGGATGGTATTCGAGAGTTAATATTAGCATAGGCTCACAGTTCGCGGTATTCTATTCATCCGGGTGCCGCGAAGATGTACCAGAATCTGAGGCAGCAGTATTGGTGGAGGCGGATGAAGAGAGATGTTGTTGAGTATGTAGCACGGTGTCTCAACAACCAGCAGGTTAAGTTTGAGCACCAGAGACCAGGTGGATTACCTCAGAGGTTAAATATTCCGGAGTGGAAGTGGGAGCGGATCACCATGGACTTTGTAGTTGGGCTTCCACGAACTTCGAAGAGTTTTGATGCTATATGGGTCATCGTGGATAGATTGACCAAGTCCGCGCACTTCATTACTTCCAGCACTTCTTATACTTCAGAGCGGTTAGCTGGTATTTACATTAAGGAGATTGTCGGGTTGCACGGATCTCTGGTTTCTATTATTTCTGACAGGGGTACTCAGTTCATATCTCAATTTTGGAGGGCCGTACAACGAGGTATGGGTACTGAGGTAGAGTTGAGCACTGCATTTCATCCTCAGACCGATGGCCAGTCGGAAAGGACTATTCAGATTCTGGAGGACATGTTACGGGCTTGTGTGATTGATTTTGGTGGTTCATGGTATCAATTCCTGCCACTAGCAGAGTTTGCGTATAATAACAGCTACCAGTCCAGTATTCAGATGGCCTCGTATGAGGACTTATATGGTAGGAGGTGTAGATCGCCGGTTGGTTGGTTCGAGCCTGGGGTGGCTAAGTTATTTGACACAGATTTGGTTCAGGATGTGTTGGAGAAGGTGAGGTTGATTCAGGAGCGACTTCACACGGCGCAGTCTAGACAGAGCAGTTATGCGGACCGGAAGGTTCGGGATGTGTCCTTTATGGAAGGGGATAAGGTAGTGCTGAAGGTATCACCCATGAAGGGCGTTATGAGGTTCGGGAAGAGAGGAAAGTTAAGCCCGCGGCTTATTGGTACCTTCGAGGTACTTGAAAAGGTTGGAGAGGTGGCTTATAGGCTTGCCTTGCCACCCGGTCTGTCGAAAGTTCATCTAGTATTCCATGTGTTGATGCTCAGAGAATATGTTGACGACCCGTCTCATGTGTTAGACTTCAGAACAGTTCAGCTTGAGAATGATATGTCTTATGAGGTAGAGCCAGTGGCTATTTTAGCTCGCGAGGTCAGAAAGTTGAGGTCAAAGGAGATAGCTTCAGTAAAGGTCCATTGGAGGGTCAGCCAGTGGAGGATGCTACTTGGGATACCGAGCGGGAGATGCAGAGCAAATATCCTCACTTGTTTGAGACTCCATGTATATTTCTAGACCCGTTCGAGGACGAACGTTTGTTTAAGAGGGGGAAAATGTAACGACCCGGCATGTCGTTACGTAAAAACCTGCATCTAAATTACTTTTGTTGACTTGTTATAGATTGGTTATTCTATTATTGAGGTGTTAGAGTCGATAGGCTTGAAATCGGAATGGTTAAATGAGAATTCAGTAACTTAGTCTTTAAAAGATAGCCTTATAAAGCAAAAAGTCAACTGAGAGTTGACTTATTGGTAAACGACCTCGAAATGTGGATTTTATGGCTCAGATAGCTACGTTAGGTGATTTGGGACATAGGAGTGTGTTCGAAATATTTTGTGATGTCCGGTGTAGAATTAGGCTTGAATTGGCGAAAGTTAGTTTTTGGTGATTTTCGAACGGCAGTGGAAAATAGGCTATCCTGGTCGGAATGGAATTATGACAGTTGGAACAGGTTCGTAATGCCATTTTGGATATGTCTGCAAAATTTCAGGTTAATCGGAGTTGTTTTTGGTAGTTTCGGCATTCTTGGAGGATTTTAGAAATTTCAAAGTTCTTAGGCTTGAATCCAATGTAAATTTGGTGTTTTGATGTAAATTTTGGTGTACTGAGAGTGCAACTAAGTTTGAATGATGTTATGGGATGTGTTGGTAGCTTTGGTTGGGGTCCCGAGGGGCTCGGGATTGATATCGGGTGGTTAACGGGCATTTTTGGCCTTAGGAACATACTGAAAAATCTGGTGTCCTGTTGCTGGTGTCCTTGTACGAGATCATAGGGATAAATTCGCGATGGCGTAGTGCAAATTGTGAGGGGAAGAATTTTACTCTATGCGATCGCATAGGTGTGTTCGCGATCCCAGAGGTTAAGCAGGTTGAGCAGTGCGATCGCGTGAAGTGTGTTGCGATCGCGTAGGGATAAGGCAGGCGCATGGCGGCGAGGTCGATTGGTCTTCGTGATCGCGTGAGGAGAGCTGCGATCGCGTGGGGCTGGAGAGTGCTGCTACGCGATCGCGACAGGGAGTCCGCGATCCCGGTGAAGGAATCACTGGGCATAATTAATTAAACCCTTCCGCGACTTAACCCTTATTTTACACCATTCTTGTACGGGAAAAAGCTTTGAGGACGAATTTTGAAGAGGGAAATCCTTGTTCTTCATAGAGGCAAGTATTTTGGTTACAAAAACTCGATCATAGATGATTATAGAACATAAAAACAGTTTAAATTCGTGGTAAACAATAGAAATATGGGATTTTGGGGCTTGAGAATAAGAGACCTTTAGGGGTCGATTTCAGGGACCAAACGGACTCCGATTTTGGTGTTCTTTATATGAACGAAATCGTGGGAAGATGAAGAACACTTTTCTGTAAAAAAATTCTGAGTTTCGGGACCCGGGTCTGGGGGCCGGATTTTGACCGGTTTCGGATTTTTGGGTGAATTTCGATATTTTCAATTGGAAATTGTTCCTTAAGCATATATTGATGATTAAAACCTGAACTTGGTAGATTTGGAGCACTCGGAGGCTGAATTTAGAGGCGAGGGCATTGCAGAGTAGTGTATTAGCCGGTTTTGAGGTAAGTAACGCTTCCAAACATGGAACTGAGGGTTCGAAACCCCAAACTAATTGATAACTGTTGTTAATTAAGGTGACGCACCTGCCAAGTGATGGGCATGCGGGTGTTTACTGAATATTTGTAGCCTGGCTCATCCCATGGCAGTGTCTATTGGTTATCCCAGATTGATATTGTACCGTGAAGGTGGTAATGACCTGAAACGAAATAGAAATCATGCTAAGTATAAATGTTAAGGCTTCACGTCGATATTCTTAGACCGAAATGGTCGATTATTGGTGTCTCTATCTGTGATTATTTCTTTCATGTACTCAGCCCTGTTATAGTATATGTTTCATGCCTCAGTCTCATAAGTTGCTAGTTTATTTATATTATCATTGGTTTGGGCTGCATTGTATAGCATTCTAAGTGATACTGGAAGGTACTGACTGAGTGAGGCTTAGATCCTAGTTTAAGACAGTTATGAGGTCGGACTGCGCACCGCAGCGATCCTAAAAATCATGCCTTTGTTGGTTTGATAGCGCTTGGGCTGAAAGGAGCCCCTCCGGAGTCTATACACCCCCAGTGAGCGCACAGATATCCCGGAGATGGATTTCTCCGTATTTGTTATGTTCAGGAGATGGATTTCTCTGTGGTTATTATTTTCCAGAGATGGATTTATCCGTGGGGGCTGGATCAGCCTTTTTCCTCAGTACTTTGTGACTGTGTCACTTGTGTTTATGTAATATCCGGGATGGACGTCCCTGGGCCTGAAGGCCGTATTCTAGTACTGAGTGGACCACCTTATGAGAGCTCGATTAATGAGTACACATCATTCATGATTCCATATGCATTCATGCTAGTATGCAGGGTTACAGACATATCTTGATACATCGTATTTATTACCTGATATATTACTGTCATGTCCAATTTATATACTATTGTTTGAATTGTCGGAGGTTTAGTCTGTCACTACCTCTCAGCTCGTAGTTTGGTTTCGTTATTACTGAGTTGGTGTACTCACGTTACCCCCTGCACCTTGTGTGCAGATCCAGGTACAGAGGAGTTCAGCTCGGGTCAGGGAGCACATCAGTTTCATCAAAGTTGACAAGGTAGCAGCTGGCAATCATGATCTCGTCTTCTCTTTCCTTTCTACTTGTCGCATTTATTGTCAGACTATGTTAGTCATTTCTTTTGATTTTATTTAGTATTAGCACCTCATGGCTGTGTGACACTCGATCCGGGATTAGTAGTATTTGGTTTTTTGAATTTTATAAACTGGTTTTCCCAAAATACTGGATTTATTATTTTTATTATTGATTTCAGAATTTGTTTAAAAGGGGCATTTTATGGGAATTTGTATTTAGTTAGATAAAATGGGTGGCTTGCCTGGTTCCACGACAGGCGCCATCACGACTCCGAAAATGGGTCGTGACAAATTCAGAGTTGAGGGCGAGGTCCTCGTGATATTTGTGATTCGATATGTTTGGACCAGGCTGAGTACCGTAGTGGAAATTTTATCAGGATGGTATCCTTGTGATTTGTTCATATGCTTTGCTTCTTCCTTGTTATATTGCTTTTGGTAAGTCGATATTGATAGAGAGTTGTGCCTATGGGTTTGTTTGATAGTTCCTTTATATGTTTCCATTTTCTTATTCAGTCATTTTGTTTTATGTTTTCTTTAGTTTAGTTTGCGGGATGAGTGCCCGGTGGTGTTAGTTGTGGATGGTGACTCGGATGTTTAATAATGAAGACTTCGTGTTCATTGCATCATTATCAGTGTTATTGGGTTTGGGAACAGAGTTCTTTCAGATATGGGGCTAATTGCCAATGTCGAGTTGATTTCAGGAAGCTATTGTGATCAAAAGTGTTATATGAGCCTATGTGTGATGTGCTATGTTGTGTGGTCGTGCCTAGTGGGTTAAGTCATGAGTTGATGCAGCTGATTAAGACTAATGACGGATATGGATTTAGAATCGGGTCTTTTGTAAATGAGTAGAGGGTGAGAAGTAGAGGTAGGAGGCTTATCAGTGGTGATGTGAAGGCTATGTTGCAGTTGTGATTGTTTCGTCAGGCTTTCGTGTATTGGGGTGACGTGGGATCACCCGCGGGTATGTGTTAGAGGTGTACAATCAGTGATTGGATGAGTTCAAGGTGAAACCTGGCACATTCGAGGACAAACGTTTGTTTAAAAGGGGGAGGATGTGATGACCCAAAAGGTCATCACGTATATTTCTAGCTAATTCTATGTTTCGAGGTCGTGAAAACCTCCTTCTATCTCACCTTGATTTGCGTGCGCAGCCCGGCGTGTAGCCGGGAAGCCTTTATGTGAAAAACTGATAAAAATGATAATTTGTGTTAGAAATTTGAATAAAGTTGACGTCGGTCAAAGATTTTGGTAAACGGACTCGGACCCGTGATTTGACGGTCCCGGAGGGTCCATAGGAAAATATGGGACTTGGGCCTATTCCCGGAATCAAATTCCGAGGTCCCAAGTCCGAGAAATGAATTTTTAAAGAAAATTATTTTTTGAAAAATATAAAGGTTTTTGAAAATAAAATTTGAGGTGAAACCTGTGGTATCGGCCCCGTATCTTGGTTCCGGAGCCCGGAACAGGTTCAATATGTTTTATATGTATTATCTGTGAAATTTGAAAATAAACGGACTTAGTTTGACGTGATTCGGACCTTAAATGCAAAATTGGATGTTTAAAGAAGCTTTGAGAAATTTCATTGGATTTGGGGTTTAATTCGATGTTTATGATGTTATTTTGGTGATTTGATTACTCGAATAGGTCCGTAGGATGTTTTTGAGGTTGTGTGCATATTGAGTTTTGAACCCCGAGGGCTCAGGTGAGTTTCGGGTAGGTGTCCGGGTGTGAAAACATAGAAAAATCTGGTGTTTAATGCATTTTCTGGTGTCAAGGTATTTTACCCTATGCGAACGCACTCAAGGGAGTGCGAACGCACAGGGTTATTGAGGTTTGGGGGGTCTGGGTAGGAAGTACTTTGTGCGAACGCACCATGTCAAGTGCGAACGCGGAGGGCTGTGTAGGACCTACTGTGAGAACGCAAGGGTTGGGGTGCGAACGCACAGTGGTAGAGGGGACCTGGGGGGGAGGGGGGGTAGTAATTATCTTGTGCGAACGCGACACTTAGAACGCGAACGCATAGGCATCCCCTGTTAACCCCGTGCAAACGCGGAGTTTTGGCCGCGAACGCACTGTGTATTTTCGCCCAGTGATTTTAAGTGTCAAAAATAGAATTCATTACGGGATTAAACCCATTTTTCTTAAACTTCTTCTTCTCCACTCCTCTTGGGCGATTCTTGGGAGACTTCTTCACCATAATCTCATAGGTAAGTAATCTTTAACTCATTTCCTTTCATGTATCATCAACATCTATTAGATTTTAGGCCTAAAAACATGAAATCAAAGATAGAAATTGGGATTTTTGGGTAGAGTTAGGGATTTATGAATTTTTGGGAATTTGACCTTATTTTGCGGTCGGAGTTCAAAATAAATTATATATTCGGGCTCGTGGGTGAATGGATGATCGGGTTTTGGTCTGAACCTCGTGTTTTGACCAAGCGGGCCCGGGGTTGATTTTTGAAATTTTAGGAAGAATGTTGGGAATTCTATAATTAAGCATTGGAATTGAATTGTTTAGCATTTATTGATGTTATTGGGTCAATTATGTCTAGATATGATTCTTTCGGAGTCGGATTCGAGAGGAAAAGTGGTGCTAAAGGCTTGATGTGGATTCTTGGAGTCGAGGTAAGTATCTTGCCTAACTTTGTGTTGGGGAACTACCCCTTAGGATTGAGTCTTCCTTGTTGATTGTATCCCGAGTATGCGAGGTGAAGAGTGTGTACTCGTACTTATTTGCTATTAGATTGCCCTTTTAGGATTCGTAGATTCTTATATTACCTGTGTATGATTTGTAATTGTTACACTTGAATCCTTGGTTGTTAATTTCATTCCTTCCTGTTTAAATTAGAATTACTTGTTTTTGGATTCTTCGTTGGCTATTTGACTTTGCTTGAGTTAACTGAATATTCTACTTCTCTTATCATCATGCTATATTTTCTTCCTAGCTTTCCTAATTGACTATAATTAGTGTCATCTAGTCTTATAGTTGACTAGTCGTAGTTGGAACATCTATTCGTTGGAGTTAAGCGTGCCCGTGAGTCTTACATTGTGATTTATATGATTATTCCCTTAAGTTCCACTTAGGTCTAATTGTTAGACATTTATGTTATTGGTATTTCCTTGATGTTTCCTATTATTGGGCCTTTTGTTTAAGCTGAGTGTTATTCCGTGAAGTTAACTATTTAGGTGAGATTGGTTATAGTTGTTTCTCTTGCCAGGATGTTATGGTTTTTGTTACTGTCTATGCTGTTAATGATATGGTTTGTATTGTTGACTCCCTTGCCGGGATGTGATGGTTCCTATTACTGTTTATGTTATTAATGATAGTTGTTTGTACTGTTGACTCCCTTATCGGGATGTTGTGGTTTCTATTAATGGTTATTTGTTAATGATATTATTTGTATTGTTGACTCCCTTGCCGGAATGTGGTGATTTATGGGTCATATTGTTGGTTTTTCCTTGCCAAACTGTTGTTCTTGATACTGTTTGGGTGAGGAAGAGTGTAAAGCACGAAGGGTGATGCCGTGTATAGTGAGGATGAGAGTATTAAAGCACGAAGGGTGACGCCGTGCCGTGTTATGATATTGAAGCACGAAGGATAATGCCGTGCCATGTTATGATATTAAAGCACGAAGGATAATGTCGTGTCGTGTTATGATATTAAAGCACGAAGGATAATGTAGTGCCATGTTATGAGAGTAAAAGCACGAAGGGTGATGTCGTGCACTTGTTTTGGTGAGAATGAGAGTAAGGCACGAAGGGTGATGTCGTGCACTTGTTTTGGTGAGGATTCGAGTAAAAGAACGAAGGGTGATGCCGTGCACTTGTCTTTGCATTTTATTTCGTTGTTCTAAATTTGCATATTCCTACTGATCTCTTACTGCATTTATTGGTAAAATTTGATATTTCTCCTGTACGGCAAGGTAATTTCTGAGTTACGGACTGAGTTCCGGTGGATAAATCTTGAGGAGATTTTGATCAAGGGATTTTATTGAAAAGTGTTATTGAAAAGCAATGGTTTGAAATGATTATACTCGAATGACTTTTACATCGAAGGTATATTTGAAAAGCACTAGTCTTGCCTAAAATGAGATTTGGAAGTCATTTATTGGGAAATCATCTTGAGAAGTTTCGTATTTTGAAAGAACCTATGTTTTACGTAATTCTCTCTATTAAATATACTTATATCTACTTTTGGAGAAAATATATTTTCAAAGGAAATTCGTCCATACTAAAATGATTTTTATATGCAAAAGTTTTTCATATGAACTGTTGTTTAAAGATTTCCACCAGTATATGGATTTAGTGGCTAAGGCCCGATGTGAACAAATCGATGTAGAGTTGAGTTATTGGTGTTCTCTATTGTATTGTGTTTCCTTTCGGTTTAGCTTGTTTTATTGTCCATATTTGTGGGTAATTTTGTGTTGTTTCGTGATTGATTTCTGTAATTGCCTTCCGTATTATATTTGCATTGCTGTAAATTATTCCGTGCAGTCTTAGATTGAGGTAACATTCGGTCATTTCTACATTCATGTTATTTATCTTGTAGACCAATGGTGTCTTGACTAGTCCTCGTCACTACTCCACCGAGGTTAGTCTTGATACTTATTGGGCACCGTTGTGGTGTGCTCATACTATACTTCTGCACATTTTTGTGTACAGGTCCAGGTATATATTGTAGTAGTTGTGTGGATGGTTGCCGAGGGGACTCAAAGGTAACCTGCTATTGCGTTTGCAGGTGTCGGAGTCACCTTCTTTGTATTTATTATTCATACGCTGTTGTATCTATTTTCAAACAGTTGTATTTAGAAGTTGTAGAAGATTCGTAGAGCTTATGACTTGTACTACCGATTTTGGGAAAGTTTGTACATTCTGTTGAGATTCTATATCAAGACTGTTAGTTTTCCTTTATTTATTGTTGTTATTCAGTAACTGCTAGGATTACCTAGTCCCTAAGACTAGGTGCCATTACGATATCCAACGAAGGGAATTTGGGTCGTGACAGATACACCCACCAGTCATGTTGCTGAAGTTAACCCAACTGATAATAATCCAAATGATGCCCCGTCTGACCCTCCTGTTACTACCCCTACGTTTTTAGACAACCTTCTAAACGGAGCGAAACATCTCTTGTTTGGCCATTTTTTATTCAACTAAGAGGAAAAAATAGGGCTAACTATAAAACTTGTGGCAAAGAGTTAGCTTTTAAATTTGTTGGAGGTCGGGGGAGGGGGGGGAGGGGGCACGGAAAGTTTGTCTAGACACATATTGATACACCCTAAAGATAAAGTTAAATTTCTTCAAATGAAAGTTGCAGTCGAGGGGACAAGTGTACCTAGTCAAGTTTACCCTAGTACCGGGTCAAATCAATTTCAACCGGGAATTAACACTATTACCGGTGGTATCTTATATTATGATCCAAGAAAAGATCGTGAAGAATTGGAAAAAATGGTTACTGTTATGTGCTTACCTTATAGTTTTCCTTCTAACCCTCACTTTGTGCATTATATTAGAAAAGTTGTTAATCCTACTTATAAACATGAATATAAACAATATTTTCTCTATTTATTTACTCATATAGATTGTCCTGTTGCTATTACTACTGATATTGGTAGAAGTGGTAATGACCGTGATTATCTTATTGTTACCAGTCATTGGATTGATGAGGATTGGATAATGCAAAAGTGCATTAGTACTTATAGAATAATTAATTCACGTCACACAGGGCAATTTATTGCTAGCACGGTTACGTATATTTGTAGATATTTTTGCATTAGTGATAAATTAATGTCAGTTTCAATGAATAATGCTTCTATTAACACTAATGCTATAGCCTTGCTTACCACTACACTAAATCCTGAATTTAGTAATATTTTTCATGTTAGATGTATTTGTCATGTTTACCATTTAATTATTGGTGATGGTATGAGAATTTTAAATGTTGAAATTGAAAAAGTTAAAATGGCTCTTAACTGCCTTTTTTATTCAAACCGTAGAAGTAGACTTCGAGAATATTTTAAAAGATGCGATGAATTTGTCCTAAGAGAAAGAAAGTTTTCTAAACCTTGTCTAACTAGATGAAATTACATGTATGAAAGTTTAGTTGTTGCATATGAATATAGAAACCCCATAAACTCAACGTTTAATGCTCATGAAAGCATATGATTCAATTGACTGGCAGTTCTTAAAGCAGATGCTTACAGAGCTTGGGTTTCCTCAGAAATGCATTGGATGGATTATGGAATGTGTGATAACAGTGTCATACTCATTGGCACTTAATGGAGGGCCCACAAAACCTTTCCCTGCTAGGAGAGGTATTAGGCAAGGGGACCCTATGTGTCCTTACCTATTTGTGATTGCAATAGAATACCTGCAGAGGGAGATGAACACTTTGAAAGTGCAGAAGGAGTTCAAGTATCATCCTAAATGCAAGAAGCTGGGAGTAGCACATATATGTTTTGTTGACGATTTGTTAATGTTTTGCAGGGGTGACAAACAATCTATTAATGCATTGCAGAATGTTTTTGACAAATTCTCAAAGGCATCAGGCTTGCAAGCAAGTGCAGAGAAAAGCTCAATATATATGGTTAGGGTAAATCAGCAAATTCAAGAAGAGATCACTCAACTTACTGGATATGTAAAGGGCAGTCTGCCCTTTAAATATTGGGGAGTTCCATTGTCGACTAGGAAGCTAAACATAAACCAATGTATGCCCTTGGTTGAGAAGATCACAGTTAGAATAAGGTGCTGGTCAGCCAGGATGTTGTCATATCCTGGAAGAGTGCAGCTGATAAAGTCAGTTCTATTTGGTGTGCAAACATATTGGTCCCAAATATTCTTACTGCCTAAGAAGATCATGAATATGGTTGAGACTATTTGCAGGACATTTCTATGGACTGGATCAACTGAAGGCTCTAGAAAAGCTCTAATAACATGGGACAGAATATGCCAACCTAAAGTAGCAGGGGGATTAAATGTGATCAACATGAAGACATGGAACAAAGCTGCAGTGATGAAGCACTTATGGGCATTGACTATGAAGAAGGATGCACTGTGGATTAGATGGGCTCATACATATTACATAAAGAATAGAAGAATTAAAGACATTAATACACCCAAAACAGCAGCATGGGTGGTGAGGAAGATAATTGAAATTAAAGAAGATGTACTGAAGATGAGGACAAATCACAATGACATTGCAACAATTCTGAAAGAATTTAAGAGACAAGGCAGATTCCAGATAAAAAAGGCATATGTGCAGCTACAGCCTCAATTCAGTAAAGTGGACTGGAAAAGCATACACACACTCACAAATTCATCCAAGGTTTAAGTTTCATTTATGGTTAGCTATCAATCAGAGGTTAGCAACTGTAGATAGGCTCGCAAAGTTTGGCATACAAGTGCAAGTAAAATGTGCTTTCTGTGGATNCTAGGACATATAAGGCATATACAAGGCTGGATGCAAGAAGTGAGCTGGATCAATAGTATGGCAAAGAAGAAGGATTGTGTAGCAGAGATGACCACGACAGTGTTTGCAATGGTTGTGTACTGCATATGGCGCGAAAGGAATATGCTCAGATTTGGCAAAGAGAAATATGATGCTGACAGATTATGCAAGGAAACTGCAATGCATATACATATACATGGAAGGAAGAAGATCAAATGGAGTCAAGGATTGACAAATGTAAATAACATGCCTTAGTATAGAATAGAATGCTAATTAGTATAGATATACATGTATTGATATGAGAGATTAACTGTCATCGTTAATCTATTTTTGTAATGTCTTTTTTGATGGAATAAAAGTAAATTTCATCAAAAAAAAATACGCACCTTACAAATGTGGATTGGACTAACGTTAAAATGCTTGTAGATGTTTTAGAAAAATTTCATATTGCTACAACTAAATTTTCTGGACAATATTATCCTACTATTCTAACTGTTTAGTTTATATTGTTGAACTTGCAAATTTGTTTCGTCATTTTTCAGAGGGTGGGGTAATTTATCAACTTGCTAAATTCTATGAAAAAAAAAGTTTAAAAAATATTTTTTCCCTATTCACCTTATTTATGGTGTTGCTGCGCTGTTAAATCTTACTATGAAATTAGGAGGTCCTCAATTTTGGTATGCAACTGTTTATAATGGATTAGCACTTGAAGATGAGGAGTTGTCTACGCTTTCGGAAGCAATAGCCTCAACTAAAATAAATGCTCAAACTATTTATAGTGCTTATCAAATTGCATTAGATCATGCTAGACCAAATGTTCCAACTCCTACTTTTTCTAGTTCTCAATCATCTAAAAGAAATGCGGGAGTGAATCTGGGGTTCTCAAGATTCTAGTACTAGTGATTGTTCACAACTAAATGAGTTGGAAGTTTATTCTTCACAGGGAATTGAGGAAGTGAATCCCGACGGTTCCTTTAATATTTTGGAATGGTGGAAGGACAAAGAGAAACACTTTCCGATTTTGTCAAGGATGGCTCGAGATATTTTAACTATTCAAGCTTCAACAGTGGCATCAGAGAGCGCTTTCAGTCAAGCAAGACTTCAACTCGGTAATTATAAAGCGTCTATGAGGGAGAGCTTGAAAAAATCAGTACTTTTCAGAGATTGGATCCGTTCGGAACGAAGAAATTTCGGACTTTCTGAATCACAACCAGAGGTAGACGAAGCTACGAAGAAATGCTAGCTGAACTTGCGGAGGATGCTGCTTCGCCCGGAAGGGGTGATGACCAAGCTTCTTTTCCGCCACCACCAACGGAAATTCCTCCGAACCTTGAAGGATTTATGAAATTAAGAGATACCATATAATTAATATGTAACTTGTATTTTGGCACATCTTGATTAGTTTCTTTTTCTTCTCAATGATGGTATTAGTACTTTGTTGTGCTCATTCCATTGGGGAGAGGAAGACTAAGAAAGACATTGCCATGTTTTGTTAATGCTATAATAAAATTATAACGCATTGCTTTGAATATCGTTTTACAATAATTTTGTGTTTAAAATTATTAGACGTATTATGCTTAATGTTTTAGAGCCAAATTTTACCCATAAGGATCGCTTCCAACGAGGGTCAGGGAGTAAATTACAAGAACTCCAGTCCTGGCCAGTTAACCTCTACAGTAACCCTTAAACCACGATGCTCCTCACAACCCTTTAACGGCCACCTGCCTAAATAGGTTTATAAGCATCACCGGTTAGGTTGGCCTAACCAAGGTTTACTGTCGAAATTAGAAACTGCCTGATCTATATAGTTCTTAACCTATAACCTCATTGGGGTGACACAGTAGGCTTTTTAATAACAAAACATGCTTTGTAATTAACCTTCGAATACTAAGTCCAACACTTACCTGTTTAGCCTATCATTTAGGCTAAAAATACTTCAAAAAGTGAAGAAGGAAGGAGAAGAATAGTACCAGAGACCTTCGAGCTTGGGGCCAAGTGACTTCTTTTTCTTATTATAAACAAGTTGAAAGTATTAAAAAGGGGTTTTTTACAAGAGTAGAGAGAAGCTAGTGAGAAGGGAGAGCGTTGGCTAATGTCTGCCTCCTCAAAAACCCAAATGATCCTTATATAATGGATCGTTCTACAAACAAACAAAACTAAAAAGAATGGCCGACAAAATAATTATAATAATGGCCGATAAAAGTAGATTCCCTTCAATAATGGAGGGGCTCGTTACTTTATGACATTTGTCTTTATTACCCCAATAATTCATCTTATGGGGCCTTCATGTCTATTCATGCTTTTCCTTTTCCTTTGTTACTTTTAACAGAAGATTCTTCTTTTGCTTCCTTCAATTTTTCAAGGAAGTCCTCTATTTCATCAATATTTACTTCTGTGTCCGAGGTGCTTTATGCTTCTCCTGCTGCACAGGTTTCTCCATCTGAAGTATTTCCTATGGAGGTCATAGATATATCATCTCCAATTTTTGTTTCAAACTTTCTTGCAAGATCTTTCTTTATTTCCTCTATATATGAAGCGAGGATTTCTTGCTTGGATATAGCTCCTTTCTTCATTTGAAGATTTTTGGTAATTTGTTGGAAGGGGCTCATTTCTCCTTCGCCAGTATTGATTGTCTCTTGTTTGACGTAGAGATCAATTTTTTCTCGTATTTGTTGAATTAATTCTTCATCAAATAACTGTCCTTGCTGGTTCGTTTGAACTAATTTATTCCAGAATTTATTATAAACAATTCTTTGAAGGCAAGAAATTCCTTCACTATTATAACCAGTTTCCACATCCCACTTCATTATCCACGGAATGGAAAATTCAATGAAAAAATACATGGCTGCAATGCCATCATAAAAGATACTATCTTTTTGGAGGGAGGTAATTTTGGGAGATAAATCTACCCATTGAGTATATAAACTCTTGAATAAAGGAGGAAGTATTTCCACTGACGGACCATATAATTTCCACCATTTGAAGAACCAATTTGGAATTTGCTGGTTGTTCATATTAGAACAAAGCTTGATAAACCATGAGTGTCTCCTATTAGGATTCTCATAAAGAAAAGTTCTATTAAAACTTTCCACATAGTCTCAATAATTAAATTAACTGAAACTTTTTGGTCAGGATGATCATATTCTCGATCCTTGAGGCTACTAATACCCCATTCATCTGAAGGTATTACATTCTTGATAATAATTTTCGACAAACTATAAGTTTTTCTTCTATTTGCAGGATAAAAGTGTATCCTGTTTTTGAGAGTATAATCTCATAGCGCATCCTGTATTTATAAGTAGGAGTATAAAAATACTTGGCCATTAATTTCCATGGGTTATCCTTCCATTTTAGGTCGGATTTTTTCAAAAGAATTATTAACTCTTTTGTATGTTTTCGGTTATAAACCTCAAGGTTTTCATTATTGTCCTCTGGTATAACTGAGGAGTAGGTTGGAACATTAGATGATGAACCTTCATTTTTCTTGGATTGTATATAATCCATGAATTCCTTGTATTATGGATGATCGGTATTACCTCCTACTATGTTAGCAGCAATTAGATAAGCTATATAATTTACAAGAAATTGCCTTAGATAATTTACAAGAAATTGTCTTATATAGTATAGTATATATAAGCTATATTCGATATAACATTAGCTATATTAAGACCTTATATGTATACATAAGATGTATATATAGTATAATATTATACATATACTGAGTGTATAGTATATAAACTATAGTCGATATAACATTACCTATATTAAGACGTGTGTGTGTGTGTGTGTGTGTGTGTGTATATATATAAGCTATATAATTTACTAAAAATTACCTTAGATAAAAAAATTTTAAAAAAATAGGCGCGGCCCATTTAGGACCGGGACCGGCCCACTTAGCCCGGGGCCATTAGTTAGTGGTCCCGGTCCCGGGCCGGTTCCTACAAAAAAGCCCACGAAGCCCGGGACCACTTAAGACCGACCCACGAAGCCCGAGCCCACTTAGGACCGGCCCACGAGACCCGTTTAGGCCCTGACCCAGCCCACATTACACCCCTACCTTGCAACCCGATAAAATTCATAAAATACAAACATCTATTCTGATACGAGTCCAACCAAACCAAAATTATCAAATTCTGATATCGAATCGCCTTTCAAATCCTCATTTTACATTTTTGAAAGATTTTACAAAATTCCCATTTTCTTCCATTAAATTCGGAAAAATAAAATTATGAAATAAAATTAAATCTGGGTAAAGATCACTTACCCCAAACAACCACGTGAAGAACTCCTAAAAAATAGCCCAAATCCGAAGTCTACAACTCAAAATATAATAAAATGGTGAAACCCCCATTTTTAGAAACCTCTCCAGGCAAGTCGCATTTGACACCTGAGATTTATAAATAGCATTTAACATTTGAGACTTATAAATTACATTTGACACTTGTGATTTTCCTCTGTTCCCTCAAATGCCAGAAAAACAATATTCTTTCCCGACACGAAAATGGGCATAACTCTCTCATACGACCTCGGAATGCGACGATTCTTGTTGCTATGGTTATGTAATTATGATACAGATTTGATGGTTCAATAGAATCACAAATAAAAGGTTGTTTTCACAATGTGATACTCTTTATGCCAAAAAAACGACATTGAGACATCAAATAAAAGTGCCGCACAATTCAAACCCATCTGAAACTCACCCGAGCCTCACGGGACCCCAACCAAGTATACTAACAAGTCCCAAAATATGATACGAACTTGATCGAAGCCTCAAATTGCCTCTAACAACACTAGAATCACGAATCGCACATTGATTCAAGGCTAAGAAACTTATGAACTTCCGAATTCCAAAATTAATGTCAATTCATACCAAACCAACTCCAATTGACTTCAAATTTTACATACAAGTCATAAATGACAGTACGGGGCTATTCTAACTTCCAAAATCGGGATCCGACCCCGACATCAATAAGGTCAACTCTCAGTCAAACTTTTCAAAATCTTCCATTTTTCCAACTTTTGCCAATTCATGTTGAAACGACTTACCCTCCAAATCAACATGCGGATACGCTCCTAATACAAAAATTATCATACAATGCTATTGGAACCATCAAACGTCATTTCAGAGTCGTCTACACAAAAGTCAAACTCCGATCAACTCTTACCGCTTAAGCTTCTAAAACAAGAATCCTTCTTCCAAATCAATCCCGAATAATCCGAAATCCGAACTCGACCACGCACGTCATAACATGTAATACAAAGCTGCTCGAGACCATAAATCATCGAATAGAATGCTAATTCTCAAAATGACTGGTCGGGTCATTACAATAGGATTCAAATCTAGTAATCTCATATTAATTCATTTATTTTTAGTGTTACTAAATTCAATTCAATTAATATAAACACCCAATTCCATCATTAACCATAACCTAACATTATTCTATCTTCTTCTTTATCATTTTTAGAATCTCTCATTCAAAAACTAGCAAAATTATTATTTAAATAACAATCCTAGTCCAATATACATCTCAAATAATTATTTTGTACTTGTATTTGAAGATTGGGTAGATATATTACCTTTGGGTTTAGAACCCTAGTTTGAAGTTTTGTAGATATTCTTGAAGATGGAAGAATCCTTATGGATTTTGATTCATGAATGTATAAGGTCTTGCATCAATATATATATATATATATTGATG